>OZ007567.1:5017968-5155468 GCA_963931925.1 Onchidella celtica
GCCCCACCCCCGATCAGCGCGCATATTGTGTGCACGGTTTTTTTTTAGTGGTGCGAAGAAGCCAGTGGCTCACATTATCGTTTCTAGTACTTTTGGTAAAACAAATAAGTAATTTCCAGTTGGTTTGCGTCACTTACGTCACCAAAAATTGTGACGTTGACCGCATGGCATCCCCTCATTCCCCATACGCCCAGTGCACGGCGGCTCGGCATGCACCTTGCAAAGATTTGGTGTCGTTTTTCTTTTTTTTTGACCGGCGATAGAGCGTACATGGTCGCAAAGATTAACTCAAATTCAAAGAGTTAGATTTAAACTCATGAGAGAATGAAAATTATGGCCTCGGAACTTCCTACGAAAGACGAAATAGAATTCACAATTTGGCGAAACCACACGTTCTGTGCAGTGACGCCAAGTAGAACCAACCAATGCCCAAAAAACTTTGAGCTTTCAGCCTAATGTCGTGACATCGAGACTTCCATGTTTTCCTGCACATTTTCCCCGTGTTTTCAATCACAAAATCGATATCCAAACGAGTAAACAATCAGCTCTGAGTTAAGAAGGACCGGAGGGTAAGAATACCTGCCTGCAAGTGGCCACGTCATTCTCTTTGTTACACAGCTGGGGTCATCATGACCCAAACCCTCTCAGGTGCACAGAACGAAGTAGAAAAAAATTGGCAAAATGATTGCTTTCTCTATGCGTTCATATTGGCTGTTCCTCTATATTATAGAACATTAGATGCTTTCAATGCCCAGTTGCCACGATGATAGAGTGTACAAGCTCAATGAATAGGGCTGCTAAAATTACCGATGGATAATGACAACTTTTCACACAAACGCAAGCAGAAACGTCACGTTTGTCAATTTCCTCGACGCTTCGTCAACACCCCACCCCCCTCCCCCCCCCCCCCCCGGCTCCATTTTGTCATCTGTGTGTGGGCACATTTGGGTTACCATGATCTAGGGTGTGTGAGAGCTTTGGTAAACATGCACTCAGTGTCAAAAGCGCTCGGGTAGGCACGGAGAGAGGAATGTTCAGAATTCATTCTGACAAATGATAATCAAATCAGTATAGATGAGTGTGTCTCTGATCATACACTGAATACTGGACTTTGCATCATAATAAAAATACGATAAATTATCCCCTGGAATTCCTTTGTCATGCTTTGAAAATCATTTGTTTTTACCAGTCGAAATTGGCCGTAAAGATAGTGCGTTTTTGGGGGTGGGGGGAGGGGAAAAATTTTATTCCCTTCGATTGTTTTCTCAAGGGTCAGACATCATGACCTTTATTCGAAGTTTTGTTCTTTTTCAGATGAGTTACAACAGTGTCTGAGGTTCTGTTTCGTTACTCGATCATCCCGATGGAAGTCCGGAAAGGACACTGACAGTACGTGAGCCGTACATGTCTCATGAAAGCAATACTGATCTCCAATCATAATCATAGGTTATATTCAGAAGACTTTAGAAACGATCTCATTTATGTTATATTCAGAGGACTTTAGAAACGATCTCATTTATGTTATATTCGGAAGACTTCAAAATAAAACAAAACACACCCGCGAGCGCGCGCACGCACACACATACACACACACACACACACACACACGCACGCACACTATTTCATGACTGTTAGCTCCTGAAGATTTCAAAAATTTTCTCATGGACATTCAATTATCTAGTAGCCTACTAAGACTCATTTGACTAATTAATACTACATGAATTTCGAGCCTTGAGTATATATAAAAAAAGAATAAACATAAAAATGATACAATCTGAAGAGATAGAGAACCAATACTTAGTGGAGAGACATAAAGTGACTGAGGAGCAAGGGGTTACAGAGACAGAGGCTTTGATTCACCGGGCTCTATCACAAAACGAATTTCCAAACCAGCTGCCGCAATAACTCCCCGAGCTCCAAGACAATTTTCTATCACAATTTTTGTCAGCTCTTCGGCATTTTTCACCAATTTCTTTCTCTGGGGGGTCTCAGCGGCACAGGGAAAGACGGAGAAACCAACATGATTTTCTTTCCTGCCTGCAGGGATTTAAAAACTAACTTATCAGTCTGTCTGAGGGCTCATTTATCAAGCAGGCAATCGAAACGCAGAGGGCAGGAACAGAGCAGATAGAAGAACAAACCAGCTCTCTCAGTTCGTTACTGAAACCATTGGGACTCTTCGTCTTCCTGCTTCTTGACACAACTGGCCTGCCCTTACCCCGATCTCTTCACATTTGTCTCTCTGGCTTGTCACAGAGACTGGGGGGGGGGGGGGGGGGAGGTGGATGAAGAACTAAATTAACCACTTGGCAAGATGTTTTCATACACTTGAGTTCGGAGTTCGGGAAGAGGCGGCTGGAGCTAGTCATAGACAAGTGGGTGGCAGAGCTCTGTAATCCCACCTCAAATTTAATTAAGTAATCTGAAGTTCCCAGTATTTTCTTTAGTAAAAGTTCCAACTTTTGAAGCCATGTTCAAGTCCCAACTGACACCACCCTTAAATATAATACACACCGCAACCACAAGCCCATAATTCGGCCCGGGGCCATCCATGCAGTACGTACACCGGGGGCGTGGGGGTTGCTGCCCCCAACCTAAGAAATACATACACGCGGGGAAAGATGGGCGGGAGTTCTGGGAGCCCACGGAAACTTTTCAATTTTGGCTGTGAATTAAAACGTTTGGGTTTTAATTTGGTTTTGTTGTTTCTTTCTTTCCGTGTAACAAAGTTAGCTGTTCGGTTATCTTAACATCATATTTCTAATGCTATAACGAAATAATCCATGCAAAATGTGACTAAAACCTTAAGAATTTCAAGTCCTAATTACGGATATTCACTATTAAATGGTCCTATGCTCGCACAAGGGACGGGGGGAGAAGGCAGGACAGTTGTCTCTATCGTATGAAAATCGTAAATGGGATAGGCAAAAATGGCAAAACCAGATGGTCCATACTTTCTGTACAAGCCCTGACTCTGTCCTGATGGGACTCTGTAGAGGGAATCAAGACGTTTCCAACACCAGGGACAAGGCAAAGCTACTCATTGATCACCGACACTGAACCAAACTCTCTAAAAAAAAAAACAACAACAACAAAATCGGAGAATGTATCAAAGAATAGCAGCGCTAAAAGACATCTTGAGAAATGTTAATTCCAATGGCGTCTGACCCCTGTCGTCGTGCATTAGCCATCCAAAAACCTGAATACCGGGTTACAGGGGGTAACTTTCCATCCTCTAGACGTTAAATAGGACATCAATATCCTTCTTTAAGCTAAAAAAAAAAGGGGGGGGGGTGGGGGTGGGAAGGATGTTGGGCGGCATTGAGTGTGTGGAATGTGAAGCAGAAGCTTAGACTCGCATTTGCCCACAAAGTCTTGGCAAAGGTTGCTACAGCGCTGTCTGGGAGGATGAAGAATGGAACTTCTTGGCGATAGTTTAATGTCCTTTGACTACATTAACGTTACATCACATACATTCTTCCTTGTCCTCAAGCAAGATTCAACCAGGTCCACTTGTGATCTGTGCAAGCTGATTGGCTTTGAAGTCTCTCGTCTGGAGGTCGCTTGAGCCACAACTCAAGATACGAAAATAACAAAAGTATAAAATTATATTACTACTGTTAACTGGTAACATCCCCTTCCAACGATAAAAAGACACAAAACCATCACTTCAGACCGACAGGAATCCGCACAAAAAAAAAAGGGTTATCACAGCTGCCGAAGTGCGTAGGGCATCGACAAAATCAAAAGTCAGCGAGTTATAGATAGATCGATAGAGTAGATAGATAGATAGATAGATAGAAAGATAGATAGATAGATAGATAGATAGATAGATAGATAGATAGATAGATATATAGATAGATAGATAGATAGATAGATAGATAGATAGATAGATAGATAGATAGATAGATAGATAGATAGATAGATAGATACACAGATTGATAGATAATTTTGCAGGAATTGACGGCATCATGGGGCCATGTGTTTACAAAGACGAGTTCCTAAGAAAAATATCGGAAGCGAATGCAGCGACACAATGCGAATTCAACAACGACAAAAAATTCTCCGTTATTTCGTCTCCATATCTAAAACAAATTAACAAACAAAAACAAAAGAAGCAAACTTTCACACGTCACGAGGAAGGCGCCTTCAAAATTTCAGGCTGATCCAAACAATGGCGGATCTTGTCTAGTTCAAAATCGGGAGTTTTTTTTGTTGTTTTTTTTGGCAAGAAGTTCTATCTACTTCACTTTTCACCACAACGTGGCCAGCTAAAACAATAATATTATATAGGTACACGTTACGTTATTGTTTGCATACACTTTCGCGGGCTGTACCATTGACTATAATATTATAGTGTAAAACCACCAACACAAGTTTATAAATAACATGATAGAAATATCAAAACAGTCCAGTGAAAAAAAAAAAAAAAGCGACTCGTCTTTGTGCAAAGCGACAATTACACTTTACCGTTGTTGTTTTTTTTTCTAAGTCTTTCAAGGAAGTCCTCAGCATCCCCATTTAAGTCTTGCTCGTGTTTAGACCAGAGTAATAACTTGGTGAAATATCATCTCGGCCTCAACGCCATGAACCCTGATCTTTGAAGCCGTGGCACTCACTGACATCGGCTCAAACATCCAGGGAATTGGTTATAGGTCATCCCGTCAGAGCTCCACGGTCACCAATCCACTGGCTGCTATTTGCCAACGTTTGAACAACAGGCAGCACTTGCCAAGATACTGCTGATGTTGGGAGGAGTTTTCGTACATGTTCGAAGTTCTCCCGGGGAGCAGCGCTGCCCTGAGAAAACTGTTCACGTTGCACTTGGACTGTATTTTATAGTATATCTGTGCATGTTTATATAATACCAGCGGAGATACCCGGCTATGCTCGTGATACTCTCCCTACCCCACCCCCCCCCCCCACACACACAAAACACATACTCGTAGCAAAATATGACTACAGGACGCTCGGGTGGAGGAAGTACATTGACTCTCTTGCGGTATGACTTGTGAGGTTCAGCAAGTAGGTTTTCAGTTGTACTTTCTTCACTTGACACCGCCACGAGTCGATTCAAGGCTATTGCTACTTTAAGTTCAAGTGATCTGAAGTATTCTACAGGGATAAACAAAAAAGCCTTGTTGACATTTTGCTTTTGTGGCGGAGACAATAATGGTGCTTTTATAATGTTCATTGTGATCAAACTTTCGTGACGTCGTCATTACCACGCGTGATCTATCTATCTATCTATCTATCTATCTATCTATCTATCTATCTATCTATCTATCTATCTATCTATCTATCTATCTATCTATCTATCTATCTATCTATCTATCTATCTATCTGACTGTCTGTCTGTCTGTCTGTCTGTCTGTCTTTCTGTCTTTCTGTCTGTCTGTCTGTCTGTCTTAGAGAAGCAAACATCACGGGCATCTAAACAGAATTATACTGGTATGAAACGGGCCGGAAACGGATGCTCTATGTCGAATCGGACGCGAGTTTCGCGTTCATAACATGTCGTCTAAATCCTTTCGGAGTTTTTAAAAATGATTCCTCATTCACGCCTAACTGTATGCTGTTGTACAGCCGGGAACATCCGCAACCACATTTCACTTCTACAAGTCAAATTTCAAAAAGATCCGTTCCTAATTTTGGAGTTTGACCAGTGGTTTCTTTGTATTTCTACAACAAAGATGTATCGCAATAACTTCAGCATCGTTGTGACGGCCTATGCGGGGGTATATTTGTGCATTCATAACGCACATTCACGCAGGCTTTAGACGCTAGAAAGAAAAGCGAGTGTGGAGGTAAATGGGCGTCTTCAGAATAGGAAACAATGCATTTATGTGAATCACACGAGAAAAAAACTTGACAAAGGACAGACAAGAAAAGGGGGCCACCCATAAAGTACGTGTGCTAGATGTTGGCAAATTTTTGACATCCTCTCCCCTTGCTTGTACCCGTCTCATATACTTGGCCTCTCCAACCCCCCCCCCCCCACCCCCACCACTCCCGTTATCCCCTATCCCCGTGCATCCGTGTGTAGACCCTTTTCACTTCCGCGTTACGGTTGTTTGCGGAGAGCCGCACGGCATCGAAAAGCACCGTGTAGGGCAAAAACCTCCACTTGCCTTAGTGATGGCATCTGAATATGTGCACAATCTAAGCAAAGATGCATGTTTATGCCAGAACCAGCACGTATCGGGTTTGTACAGTTGGGTGCCCAACAAGAGGATGGCATCGTTCGACCGTTGTCCACCGCTTCCGCCCTACAAGTGGGGCACGCCGCCATTTTGTTTGCCAGTCACGTGATATGGAAAAGGGTCACTAGAATGGTGAATGTCCATGGTAAAGCTTTGATGTTAGAAAACTTTTGGCATGACCTAGTTAGACTGTTTCGTTAGAAACATGATTCTTATCTCATTCGACAACTTATTTTGCTGAAAAAATATAAAATAAATAAAACCAATCAATTCATTACCATTTTCTTGAAAAGCCAGAATAGACTGCCCGACCCCCCCCCCACCCCCCAAACGTATCAGCATTACGTAATGTGGGAGCAGACCTCCCCCCCCCCCTTCCTACCATAATTATGTAATTCACGTATAGCCCCCAAGGTAGAATCCACACTACTTGCATAACACACACAGATGTTACCAATATTAAAAAACAAAAAAACCCTCCCTAGAAAGGCCTGCATTGTTATCAGCAGGAGAGTCGCTGTGGAGATGAATGGAAAGAGTTATGAAGAGGTGGGCGGGTCTGGGCGTCTCTAACAACTGACGGGTAATCACAGTAGTCGGGAAAGTGATCACAAGCGGCAACTCCCATCAATATGCCCCACAACCGTCCTGGCAAAAACTTGCTGTTTTGTTATACCGGCTGAGCTACCGGGTGTTGCTCAGTATAAATGTTTCTAGGTTATGGTTTTAGCTTTACAAAAATGTACAAATTCAATTCAGATCTTCCGAACCTTGCCCGTCTCTTTGGACATTTTTCACCCCTAGTCGACACAAGAAAAGCAGATTTGTCTAGATATTTGAAATAACGCTTTCACTATTTCTTTCTGAAAAAATACAGATATAGGTCTTTGAAGAACTGTAGAACTGTAGTACCAAATACTGAGGTCAATTCAGTTTGCCCCCAGATTGATTAAGGTTTCATAGTTTGTAATTGACAATTAGTTTGCGATGTATTGGTATTGGTATATAAACACTTAGAGGAAAAGATAGGGACGTTAGATAAAAACCCTGCATGGAAAAGTTAGGGTCAAACTTTGAAAATTATCCTCTCTGAGCATATTTCAAGTACCTACAATCTTAGTCGTCCTTGCAAACCACTATTTACAAGGAAGTCAGGTATTTAGGTGAAAACTACAGGTGTCTAGGTTTTGTGATTGTGTCAAAGTTTCCCCTGCATGTTTAGCAACTCGCTTTTATGTAGATGTGATTTAACTCCCTGTCTGCAACTTTCAGAAATACTGCAATTTTACTTTTTGAAATGTGGACTGTTCTGCTAAAATGTCATTACATAACCATCGGCACTACAATTTCCTTCAAAACGTCAGCGAAAGAATGGCAATGGACAATCACTTTGGTTTGCGGCACAGAGGTCAACACAAACACTCCTTCCGCCGCTGGACGGTAAGTAAATTAATTAGGATATATTTAGGTCAGTATAACATGAGTCATACATCCGGATATTGCAGACTTCGTCTCGGGTATCAGAGCATTTAGATTTAGCTACCAATCAGATGACGACCGACTCACAGTGGAGTGTTTGCACTGGCGGTAAAGCTACGTACGTTTTGTTCCTAAATCAAATGAAAACAAAGTCGTCTAGGCTTTTCTGCTCTGCATGACTAAATTGACCTACCTACTGACACTCCTTTGGTATCTCCACCTCCCACCACATCCAGTACACAATACAGTACCGTCTCTGATGTTACACAGTATTCACTATTCATGCCCACGTCAACATTTCTAAGCTTGATTACAATCTGTTCCTCTTATTGACGTATGAGCCAAGTGATTTATTGCCTGCCTGGGTGGGATCAAAAAGGTATCGATTTCCTCAAGGATCTGTGCACATCAAGGCCCATGATTACCTTGTGATACTAATCCGTCATCCAACAGAGCACATCACTTAGATCAGTCGTCTCCACACAAATAACAATAATCGGGAATCCTACTGCCAAAATTGGTATAGTTCACAATTGATCCAGACCGCTTAATGTATATATATCTGTGTTGCCAGGAAAGACGACTCAACAAATTGCAAAATAGACAAATCAAAGCCTTCTATAAATAACACAGATACTGAGTGTAAATAACAGCTTTGAGTTTCTTTATCAGGATAAATAATCTGGTCACGCTTAGGCGATAAAGGCCTGCCATTTTTCACCCCTTGTGGAAGCAAGAAAAAGCAAATTTATCTAGATATTTTGAAACAATTCTTTCAGTATTTCTTTCTAAAAAAAATATAGAGATAATACAGGTTTTGAAGAATTGTAGAAATGTAGTACAAACTACAGGGGTCTACTCAATGTGTCCCGAAATGATTAAGGTTTCATTGTTTGTGCTTGACAATTAGTTTGCGACATTACGTGTTTTCATGTCTTATCCGAGACTGCTCAAATTTAAGTTGCAATAAAATAAAGCACAGATTTCAAGAAAATGACAAAACAGTTGCGATTATCCACACTAATTAAAAGTAATTTGCAAAATAATTGAAAGTGAGAAAAATTTGATTCGACGTTTCCATGCGTGGGGGGTGTTCATTGTCAGGTAGTCCATCGAGGTTTTAATTCTCTGAAAGAATTTAAGAATGAATAAAAATGAATTTACAGAAACCAGAAGAACAGACCCCCCCCCCCCCTCCTCTATTGTTTTTCATATTTTGCTTTAGTCCAAGAAATAGAACTATGACCACTTTTGGAATAAACAACTCTTCTTTTAGAAAAGTCATTCTCAGCCACACCTCACCCCTGCCTTGTCTTTTTGGTTTACCAAATAAAATTGAGGCCCGTTTTTTTTGGTAGGTATACGGTAGGCCGTTCAGCTGAATACAATTCAACATTCTGCAGTTTCTGTGTTACAATAAATATATCATATAGTTTCCGTGGTTTAAAAATTAATCTTTGTTTTAAGAGATCTTGTGTAGGCTGATACTGTAAAATATTGCTTTTTTTTTTTTTATATTTAAATTCTTTTCAGTGTCTATCGCTCCAATGGGTTTTTCCCAATGTGCATGATTTATAACGGCCTCGATCATGCTTAACTTAATCCTGGCATAGCGTGGGTTTTGATAAAGAGCGACCACGCCCATCCTTGATTAATGACGCAATGAGGAAACGAGAGCCGAAATATCCCGCAGATACGAGAAAGGACTGAGTTGACCTTCTCCGTGGGGCCGACCAAGATGTCAGGTCAGCTGTAAACATCCAGAAGATCAACTCTGTAAGTAGCGCCAAACTGGGCCCATCGGATACATACTCCTGGCTCTATATCGTATCGGTCCAGGAAAAAAAAATCTGATGTAGTCAAGTTTTTTACCTCGCCCATCTAACTAGCTGAGTTACAGGACGATACCTGCTTCCTGACCTCAGAAATCAGTCTGGGAATAAATCGTTCTTCGGTACGACAGACACAGTGACACAGTTTTTATTTCCCTGAAATCTAATGATTTGTGTATCTGTTCACGTCCAGTGCTGTTGTTCAGTAGAGCAGCATTCTTGTCAGGAAATTGTTAGTAGAATGACTGTTTTAGTCATTAAAATTGGGTGATGTTAGCACAGTAATTTATGCCAAAATTGTTGGGAGTGAGGCGAGAAAAGTGCATTATTTCAGTATTAAGCTTAGAGATAAGATTAGAGTTGGCTAGTTGGCCACAATAGCTCTTTCGTTGGGAAATTGGCCACTGTAATGCATTCAGAAATTAGCCAGAAATTCACAAATAACCCATTTATCAAAACATATCACTCACTATAATAACCGCCTCCGTGTATTTTGTATAAAATCATTTACTCATGGTACAACCAAATGGTTTGAACATGTCCACTGAAGACAAAAATTCCCAACAGTACCCCCCCCCCTCCCCCCCATACACACACAAATAATAATACATACACACAAAACAATTCAACGCTTTTCCATCTATGACTAATCACCAGGAACATTCTAGAGCAAATTTGGTTATTGCTTATTTTATGTGTTGTGAAAGAAGGGCAACAGACAAATAAATATGATTACTCGCCTACAAACTTACTGATATAATGGATCTTTCTGACACGCGTTTTGCATTTGAAATAATTCTCTATCGTACATTTCTCCGTGATCCGTATGCATAGTTGTACTCACTTGCTTGTTCCAGCATGTGACAGATCTTCAGCACGGGAAAACACTAATGGAGGAACAGATAAGAAATTAATGATAAAGAAAATTACAGGTCGCTTTTGCCCGGCTTAGGAAAGCTTTTCTGGGATGTGAAGTGGGCACAGTTAATGAGAGTATGGCAAGAGGTACAAGCTGTCTTATGATAATACGAGTAGTTTGTGCTGGCTGTAATATTTGTTCAAAGAGCAACGCTGTACCCATAAATATACGCCTGATCAAACTCCACTTTTATTGCAAACTAAGAAAAAGTTATAAGCGTGCACAGTACCTTCCAACCTTCCAGTGGAATAAAACTTTTTTCAAATATCTCCCGAGGCAAAATAAACCAATTATTTTTGTATGTCTTCTCTTGGCCTACTCTTTCAGTCAGATAAAAAAAAAATAAACTCAATTTTCTCAAAAACAGTTCAAATCGTCACGGTGCTGACCTTTTGGCCTAAGTCATTTTTTGCGCTTCTGAGAAAATCGCAAAAAACTTATTTAAATTCTTTTGCAATGCAGTCAGACTTAGGCCAAAATGTCTCTAAGTAATAGTGGCCATCATCCACGTTTGGCTGAAATAACGCCAGAACCAAAATGGCCTACGTCTATGAATCAGAGGCCATTACAGAAAGTTTTATTTCCAGGATAATGGCTTGGCACTTTTGAATGATTTTGACATTAATAGATGCACCATGGATAGGGCAATGACGTAATGGGTACATTCTGTTTTGGCCTAAGTCTGACGTAAGCCTAAAGGTTAGCACCATAACGAAATGGGGTCAGATCAGTCTTTTGTTCATGGGCACTTTCCATATCTACAGTTTGTCAAACGTTTTGTTTTAATAATGGTCTAATTCCACTGGGTCAGGCTGGAAAACGGACCCAATAATACCGCCGCGGCAAATAGAGGAAATGGACGTGTCACAATGCTCGGTCAGGCAATCCGTCAAGTTACACATGGCATCAATCAGTCAACCACACACAACGGCGTGCATGGATCAACTTTCTGTTGCATTCGCAAATTTCCATTCCATTAATGGATAAATAGCCGTAATTCCTAAATTGGGCTGCCTTTAAGCTCAACACTCAGTGAAGCCTTTTGACAGGCCTATCATCCTCCTGGCAAAGACAGCATCAAATCTAGATCTGACGTGGCTCGCTCGTTGTCAGGATAATGATCATTCACGGTTTACATGCAAACTGCACCATGACATTTCCCATTTCCACCCCGCCCCCAAAAGTCACCTAGCCCCGGTACGGCAATATTCTGTTAGAGAGTACATCAGACCTGCACTATCCAGAACTTTCATGATTTAACTTCATGATTACTGCTTATTTGATGCAGTTAAATATGGTTTTGTGGACTCACGACTTCAATAAAGACATTATTTTGACATGTTAAATCCACGACAGCAAGAACATCATACAAGGAAGTTGTATAACGGAAACAAACTTTCATCACCAATAAACTATTTGACAAAAAAATATCACACAAGACAAGAGGAATCTTGTCAGAGGGATTTATGGACAGTGTATCTCTGCCAACTCATCCAGTGGAACATCTGATAAAATTATGTTTCCTGTAACACGTTCATTTGTAAGTAGAATGAAACCAAATTACATTTACAGGCAAATCGTTTATACCCGCAAGTCTCTAAGTGTGAAAACCATTTTCCCAAATTTCTTTAGTTCTATCACATTGAAAGCAAACCGCAATTTGAAGGACTACTTTTTTCAAGACTGCCCCAGGGGGCAAAATCTTTCATTTATGAGGATAAACGGGGGCAAGGGAAATGTTTTCAAAGTATTAGACAGTTTGCCGCGTAGGGAACTTCAGGGATACGTAATACAACAGAGTAGTTTTTGTTACAATTGTATGACTGAGTTACAGTCCGTAACCACAAAAATGTGCTAGGTCGAAAACAAAACTGTCTGAAATGCGGCCAACGAACTCTTTGAAGTCTCAGTGCCCCCTCAAAATCTAGTTTATTGCACGACATGGTTATGTTCCATTCAAGTGTTCAAATTACAACTCTGATCGAGCTTGCACAAGCTATTCTATGATAAACACTCGCAGATACTTTGGCCCAACAGGACAACAAGAATAGGATTCCTCGCAACTGAGATGGGAAGATTAACTGACATTCAGCGAAATGATCAGTTATCAAGATTAGCGGGCGCCTGAACTTCTTTTGATCCTAGCTGATTGTGTCGTGACTACTGATCTATCTCATCGCATCGCACTTGAACTGACACACTCAGAGGAAGCAGCAAAAATCCCATAACTGTTGTTGGCTAAGAATGAACAGCAAGAAAATAAGAACAATACTTCATTAAAAACACACACACAAAAAAGAAAACACTTTATCTCGGTGACAAGTTTAAGAGATCTTTCCAATGGTCATGCATATTATATTGCTATTATATTTCCTGCAGGGTCCAAAATGGCATATACATAGAAACAAGAAATCCCCTTTGCAATGAATAAACTCAAAACCTACAGAAAGGATCTTTCTGAAATTTGGCGTGATGAATTGAAATGTGGTTACAGATGTCCGTGGCTATGAGAGCATACAATTAGGCCACACCGAGGAATACTCCACAATGTGCGTAAATAACTGTAAAAGTAATATCGCACGAGAGGATTATGGCGGCATGTTAGGAACGTTTTTACTCTCGTCGGCTTCGACATAAGACTTCAGATATCCCCTTCTGGCCAGAAAAGTGGTTTACAACTTGGGATAAGTGTAATCAGCAGGACAGAGTGACTGGGTGAATCATCGATACTGTCGCTGTCTCACTACCATTTGACTGTTGACATTGGAATTACAGGACGAGTGATTGTACACATTGTGTTTGCTTAAATCATGCTATGGAGCTGTTCATTGCGTATTATGGGGGTTCGTACTAGACAGACCCAAGAGATTTGGAACTTATTGACATACAAGAATAATAATTATGTGACTCAACATCATCTCCAGTCTGATGTCTTATAAAATGATGTATTTGGACCAGTAACTGCCAAGAACAGCCAATCTCCTAAAACAAAGACCTAAACACAGTAACCTTTTCTGTCAGTAACTAATCACCATGGACAATCGGGAACAAATTTGATTATTGCTTATTTACATGTTATGAAAGAGAGGCCACAGACAAATAAAAACAACAACAACAACAAAAGAATATTACTTTCCTGCAAACATACTGATATAATAGAGCTTTCTGACACGCGTTTTGCAATCATTTACAATGAAACTGGACTCTCAAAGTCAAAGCGACAAATTTTGCAATGTTTTCACAATTCTATTTGCCCAGTTTTAACCAAGAACTCACTGATGACGTTTTACACAGAATCTACGTCTTCACGCTCAAGCATTGATGGCCTGTCTTTGAATTCTCTTGTGGATATTCGGTTTGTACGAAGTTCGCCTCGCCAACTATTCTGAACAGCTTGTTTATTGTGGTACGTCAATATTGTCACCGGGGCTCAGCAACTGCTCTGTTAACCCATCTCTTATCTTACCGTGGGAACGGAACATATTTTCAAGTCGTAATATTTTTCCACCATCAATATTGGTCTAGAGGCAAGGTGCTCGCCTCTCATGCCAAGGGTCCCGAGTTCAAAACCCGGCCGGTGCAGGCATGTTGGAAGTTCGGGATTTTTCTCATATTTTAGTGTCCCTAATCCTATTGGGGGTAGGATCGATTACCTAGTCTTCTCGGATAAGGACGAAAAATTCGGAGGGCCCGTGTGCACATTGCGCACGTTAAAGATACCTTGGCAGTTGGAAATCGAAAAGAGCAGGCCGTACAGGCCGCTGCCCGGGCAAAATTAAATAAAATTCATCCCTACCACTCCCTCCCTCAGTCACAAATATTGTTAACTTTATGACAGGGCGTTAATCCGCAAAGAAAATTCCATAGATATCACGCAAAAACAAAATAGAACATAATATTAAAATTGAAATCGATGAACATACGACAACACATTTAGAAACATTAAAGAAACGGCGGTTTGGAACTATCAGGTCTAGAATCAAAGACGACGGACCACAGAAACTAAGTATTTGCATTATAAATTCACAGATCTAACCCTTCCTTGGCGGGTGGACAGAACACCCTGAAGCGTTCAGCGCGCTAGGCCAAATATAACGTGTTTTCTCACCTCGCTGCAAAGAAAAAAACAACAAAAAACGGGCCTGACACATGAGCCCTGTATGTATTTTTCTTTCTTATCATATCAACACTCCACGTGTCGTATCTCAACAATTCTCGGGGAACATTTCGCCAGAGGGTAGATTTTCTCAACTGGTAAAAAATCTGTATCTCAGCGCTCAATCATCAATCTAAGTCTACTGAGGTGTGAACAAAAATATGGAGGGACGGGAGTTGCGCTACGCCAGGGAAATTTAACTACCAAACAACAACAACAACAATAAAGAACGAGAGAGAGAGAGAGAGAGAGAAAGAGAGAGAGAGAGAGAAAGAAATAGAGAGAAGGAGAGAAAAAGAGAGAGAGAGAATGAGAGGGACAGAGAGAAAGAGAAAGAAAGAGAGAAAGAGAGAAAGAAATAGAGAGAGAGAAAGAGAATGAGAGAGAGAAAGAGATAGAGAGAGAAAGAGAGAGAGAGAGAAAGAGAAAGAGAGAGAGAAAGAGAGAGAAAGAGAGAGAAAGAGGGAGAGAGAGAGAGAGGGAGAGAGAGAGGGAAAGAGAGAGAGAGAAAGAGAGAAAGAGAGAAGAGAGAGAAAGAAAATGAGAGAGAGAAAGAGAGAGAAAGAAAATGAGAGCGAAAGATAGAGAGAGAGAGAGAGAAAGAGAGAGAAAGAAAGAGAAAGAGAGAGAAAGAGAGAGAAAGAGAAAGAGAGAGAGAGAAAGAGAAAGGGAGAGAGAAAGAGAAAGAGAAAGAGAGAGAGAAAGAGAGAGAGAGAGAGAGAGAGAAAGAGAGAGAGAGAGAGAGAAAGAGAGAGAGAGAGAGAGAGAGAGAGAGAGAGAGAGAGAGAAACGATTTTTAAAAAAGCAACCCAAAAAAAAAAATGAAAAAGCCCCAAACCGGATGAATCAATATCCAAGGCCAGGGGGTGGGTGGTTTGGGTGGGGGGGCGGGGGGGGGGGGTGATGGCAAGATCCAATTCAATGAGTCTCGAAAATGGATCCTCATTGCGTCCTCTCAGAATCTGCAACAACAAACTCACTCACTGTCAAATCTTGGACGCCTTTGCGCGTGCCCGCACGCAGCGTTAAGATTACACACAGATTTTTCTCGTGGAGGGGGGGGGGGGGAGGGGGGATATGAGAGATTGGGGGGAAAACTGGGGAGGGGGGGGTGCGAGGGATGTCGATACGCCCGAAAAAAGAAAGTGGTTAAAAAGGGTAATACTAGGGGGAACCGTTAATTGCGTAGGGGAATTCTTCCAACAAAAACGCTCAATTTCCTCACCGGCACATACTCGGGAGTTTTTCCGCCAGTGAAGTTCAAGAACTAAGTGCAGGGTTAAACAGGTGTCACGAATAGCACCATCACAAATGTACAGATTTTCTTTTTCAATCAAAATTTGGCTGCACATGTCGACAACATAGTGCTCGCAAAAAAAAAAAGTGTATCATGCCACTGTTTTCATGTCGTCATGGTGCTGACCTTTTGGCCTAAGTCATTTTTTGCACTTCTGAGCAAATCGCAAAAAACTTATTTAGATCTATTCTTTTGCAATGCAGTCAGACAGAGGCCAAAATGCCTATAAGCGGCAACAGCCGATGAAATCAGCTAATTGACCAAGTAATATTAGAGTGATTGTTGGTAGGGGACCGTGGACTAATTACAAAGCCATTATAGAGATAATACTGGGTAGTGTTCACTGCTCATCTACAGTTTACTGTGTGCCACGGTCCTCTAAAAACAGCCAAGTCGGAAGATTTTTGGATCTTGTTAGGAGAACGCAGTATTTTACATAGAAAGCTAGAGCTGAGCAGTGAACACAACTCAGTAGTTTCCCTATTTGCCTTGGTAATAAAACTACGCTCCCCCAACAATATCCAAAAAGTCTGTCATGGGAGAGAGAAAATTACCTGCCACTAATAGGGCTAGGTAAAAGTGGCCATCATCCACTTTGGCTGAAGCAACCCCAGAACCAAAATGGCCTACGTCTATGAATGAGTTAGGTCATTACACAAAGTTTTATTTCCAATTCCAGGATAATGGCTTGGCACTTTTGAATGATTTTTACATTAATAGATGCACCATGGATAGGGCAATGACGTAACCGGTACTTTCCGTTTTGGCCTAAGTCTGACTTGGGCCAAAAAGGTTAGCACCATGACGATGTGTAAGGTAGCAAAACAACAACAACAACAAAAAAAGTAAATTTCCTTGTAGTAAAATCATGGAATTTTTGTTGCTGATATTTTGGTTCCACTCTACACCCAGAACATCAGTTTCATAAATGATAAAATTACTTTTCTGCAGTGTCAACGAATCTAACTCATGTCTTCTTTGTACAAGTTTCAGGTAACCTTATTACACAATCTTTTTAAAATGTTGTTTTGGCAGTAAAATAGTATATTTCCCCCCTCCCTTTAGCGAGTGTAGCGCACGGGACTGTGCTTTACACACATTCAGTTTCATGCAATGTCACGGCCTAGAAAAGAGTGCGCGCCGCCCTGCAAGCCTGCTGAAACAAGAAAGACAAAACAAGGTCAAGAAAACCCAAATGGGAGCCCTTTTGAGGGCTAAGAAAGCCAGAAGATGCCAACAAGAAATCAACATAAAACAACGAAAGAACATCAAGAAACAGCGAGGTGTCAATGCCACGAGCAGCGAACCTGTCATGATTCAGATGTTATTAAAACTCACGCAAAGAGTGAGTTGTTTTTTTACCAGGGCCATGAGAAATTGGCTGGTGGCCTTGAACGGTCCTCGCCAAATTATAGTTGGTGAGTAAATAAATGTAAAGTTAAACGGTTAGATTCACGCTTGTCGGTTTTAATGTTCGTGATTAATAAGTAATGGAGTAGGGGTGAAACAAGGTGGGGACAGTTGACATTGTTAAGTATGACTAGACAAGTTTTTGCACGTTAACTGGCTGGTAGAATAGTGCAGACGTATTACTACAATTAAAATGGTGGGAGGTTTCGACCTATGAGATAGCTGAACTAATTGGGCCAGCGGACTAGCACGCTGGGTAGTTAGATAGTATATAACATCGTGTAACGTTCAGATTAGGTGAATACAGGCGAGCAGAAGCATCGTGTCGTGAAGTATCTCCGGTCGACCAGTACCTGAACTGTGTGCTTTGAAGACAAGAAGTCCTTGCTAACGGACTGACTGAGCTCTAGAAAGAAAGGTCTGAGTGGGCTGACCTTTGAAAGCCCACGCTGCGCTATTTTGATGTTCGCGCCTACCAGTAGACGTGAGCAATGGTAATATATTTTATTTGTTCAAGCATAATAGAGATCGGAGATAGAGAGAGAACTACAGCCTCATAGGAAGACTAAGGAAACCCCAGCTGGCACTCGACCACGAGTGTCCTGTATCATAGATCTATTGCCATAGTATGATTGGAATAAAATAGCACATTGTTGATGAATTGAATAGTGATTGTGCATAAAATATAGTCTTTTGGCAACTGCTTAAATTACCTACAAGCCGAAGAGTGCTTCTGTAGGCTTTGAACGTACTGGGCTCTCCTAACATTTAAGCCCATATGATTTATGGAGAGTTTGCCTGGCGACTGGCCAGTGGCGACTCAACTGTCACTTTAAATTGATATCTAGTTTCGTATAATATACCTATTTGCTATTGATTGCAGTACCTCCATAGTTACATGAATATCATTGGTTAAGTTATTAATTAGAGTTTTTTTGGTTTGAATATATACCCCTATTGTCTTTTGTTTTGTTATTAATATTTATGTAAACTATGGCCTGACCGGCCTGACATATATACGCTCTAGTTATTTAATACTTTTCTTGTGTGGTTGTGTCCGAGTGTGAGTTAGCTGCCTCTCGTGCAGTCGTAACATCCCCAAGACCCTAACTCTGCTCGTGACAGAACCTCCACATAGAAAGATCTACAAGCTTGCTCGACTTGCAGGTTGTGAGAAATTGTCTCCCTGCAGATACTTTCCTGGCAACCAGGGACAGGAAAAAAGAACACGAGGACGACCAGGAAGAAGATGGCAGGATGATATTAAAAAGAGAGGGGGAACAACATGGATGAGGAAAACATCAGACAGAAAGGAATGGAAGACATTGTCGGAGGGGCTACATCTTGCAGTGGATGGACAATGCCTAGGTGAAAGGTGAAAGATGAAAGGTGAAAGATACTTTCCCGAGCAGGATCCTTTGACAGACAATTTTATTTCATTTAATTATTTCTATATCGCCTAACGAAAATGAAAAACAACCCTCTCCTAATTTCTTGGTAGAACATCCGAATAGCGAGCGATTTTACTTCTATTGTTCAACCAATAGCGAGCGATTTTACTTCTATTGTTCAACCAATAGCGAGCGATTTTACTTCTATTGTTCAACCAATAGCGAGCGATTTCACTTCTATTGTTCAACCAATAGCGAGCGATTTTACTTCTATTGTTCAACCAATAGCGAGCGATTTTACTTCTATTGTTCAACCAATAGCGAGCGATTTTACTTCTATTGTTCAACCAGTAGCGAGCGGTAGGGGGCAGAGTTAGCGAACGTATTACGACAGGCTCGCTATTCCGATGCGTAGCCAATTTTATTAAACTTTATAATATACTTTCTTTTACATGTTGCCAACCATTAACTTTCTGATTCTTTTCACTGCCCACCGGTTGGTGATGTAGCCTGGGCCGGTTTATTTGGGGCCTTGTTAACTCATTATCTCTGTGGCCAAATGGGCAGCAACAACATGTCAGGTTGGCTCTCGCACTTGAGTTCAGATTTGCACAAATAACGTCCAGCAGACCTCATTAACTTTTTAGCTAGAGAGCAACCTGGTTATTGAATCAGAACGCAATACACATCAACGAAAACAACATTGATTTTTTTTCATCACTTTCTTCATCACCCAAAAGGACAAAATGTTGTATTTTACAACGGCAGAGTTTAGCAACAAATTACAGAAAAAAAACAACAAAGGAAATAATAAATTGTTAAAAATATGATATAATCTTACAAGAGATTATTGTAATTTAGTTTTCCAGGTTTTTGTATTTGTTACTGTGATTTTTTTGGTTTTTTACTCACTTACAGCTTTGCAAAATGAAATCTCACTCACTCTTTCTTTATCTCTCTCTCTCTCAAAATCTGTCAGCTATCTATCAACCTATCTGTCTGTCTGTCTACCTGCCTGCCCATCTATCTGCCTGTCTTCCTGTCGTATTCGCATATCAATGTTAAAAGACTATTATTAGAGAGCTGGTAGATTCTCTAACGGTCTATTCTAACAGAGCACTCGAGTTCTAAATTAACAAGATTTCCTCACGCAGGAAAAACAAAAACAAAAACAAAAAATTCCTGTACACCTACTAGATCTAGATCTTTGATTAAACGACTGTCTCCAAAGTACGAGTCGCATAATTATTTCGTTTTCAAATAAATTCTGTAGTGTCTTAACTTGCACTGTATTCATCTTCTTTCTTGAAACTGCCGACAGCACCACCCCATCCCCTTTGCCCAGCCTCATGTCTGAAAAAAAAAATAAATATAAAAAGCAAGAATTTGCAAAGTTGTTTCTACATTCAGCTTGGACATCCAGATGGCATTTTCCAAGCTTAACACACTTAATAAACTTGCCTTTTCTGCGAATTTGAATAAAATGTCACCTTTGATCCACCTGAGGCAAAGGTATATTTCGAGGCCTGTTTCGGTCTTAAGGGTGTAACACATTTCTTAGTTTGGTGTTCGTTCATTGACAGTTTTACCCCTGTAAAAATATACCCCCCCTCCCCCAGGGGATAATAATTCCATATTTATCTTTATCAGATCCTGACGTCTGAGACAAAAATAAACCAACTTGATTCACATTCAGCAATACCAACATAGACAAGGCCACAATTATTACGTACATTACATGTTACGCACGCCACGAGCATAAGACAAAAGTTACGTCTCCAGTAGACAGACCGTGCAGCCATCTGCAGTCTGTCAGTTACCATCGTATCGACCGTATCGGATTACGTTCCTGATTTCTCTCATGGTTTTTTTTCCTCCTGGCGCTTTATTATTATTATTGCAACAGTGATTGGATTTATTTCCATCCCACAACACAGGCTGGTAGTCTCTTGTTTCTTTGATTCTCTGGGACTGAGTTAATGGTACGGGCTTTAACATTTCTCTCTCTCTTTCTCTCTCTCTCTCTCTGCCTGCCTGTGTATATATCTATCAGGTCTGTCTGTCTCTTTCTCTTTCTCTTTCTCTCTCTCTCTCTCTCTATCTCCCCCTCCCCCCTCTCTCTCTCTCTCTCTCTCTCTCTCTCTCTGTCTCTTTGTGTTTCTGTCTGCTGTGTGGATCAGTCTGTCTGTTTGTCTCCCTGTCTCTTTCCCTCTCTATCCGCGTGTCTGTGTTTATCTATCTGCCCCTCTGTCCGTCTATCCGTGTCCGTCTGCCTGTCTGTCTGTCTGTCTGTATCTGTCCGTCTGTCTCTCACTGCTGACCTCACTGGATACCCTCTCAATCGCTCTATCATATCCTACCCTTTAGTGGTCTCTGTCTATTTTGTCTGTGTATCGATCTATTCTTTTCCCTCCTAGCATCCATTTCTTTCCATAAGTAGACTGGCTGGCCATGAGGGTTAACACGTCCAAGAGAGAGCAATTTAAACAAAGAAAGTGTGTGCATATATGAGGGGTGGGGGGGGGGGGGAGAGTAAAGCAAGAACAGACAGCCAGTAGCAAGACAACGAGAGAAACACGTGCATCAAATGTCTAGAAGCGGTGATGGCAACCGAGGGCCCGTGGGTCGAATCCGGCCCGTCGAGCAAATTTGGCTGGCCCTCGAGGTAGATTGAAAATAACTTTTGTACGCCGGTTACTAGTAGGGTATATAAAAAAAAAAAATCCTACCCCCCCCCCCCACCTTCCCACTCCCAGCCTTACCTTCCCCCATTCAAACAAGAAAATGTTTCTTTAAAGGAAGCGCATATCCGTACAACATGTTGTGCACACAATTCGATGACGTAGAACACACAATGTGACTGAATCTTCTTCATTCATAGAAGAGCGCTTACATTTTAGACCAATCAGGTAGAGCTACCCCAGCCCGCGCCATCGAAATGTGTGCACAACACGTTGTACGGATATGCACTTCGTTCTTCAAAAAATGAATTATTTGAGTTTGAGTTTGGAGAAATCATGTCGGCCAGATATCGGTCATTATTGTGATAGGCAAAAGCAAGATGATAGAGAGAATGTAACAGAATGATAGGACAGTTTAGGAGATCCTACCAGACGTGCCCACCGACCATCCGCTTTACCAATGAACATTCGGATAAAGAACATGTCATTTTATAGAAGGACTTAAGTATGAGATGAGAGTCTCCGGTCGGGCCTTTGTGCCCTTACAAGGTTCAGATCTGGCCCTTACCACTATGAAAGGTTGTCAACGCCTGGTTTAGAAGCAGAGATCCTCTCCTAACAAAAATCTGTTTTTTTTTTAATCACCCTCTCTACCAATGCTATAATATACGGTTCTCACTAGCAACAGCTTCCCACAATCTTATTACAAAAAAACCAAAGGTACATGTAATTCCAGATTTTCTGTCTATCTAGATGCATGCGAGATTTTCGCCTTCCCCTTTTCTTCCAGCCATTCACGACAGCAGCTGGTTGTTATGTGGAAAATGCGTGAAAGATAAGTGTGTACATAGGCTGCCAGGATGATGGATAAGGGCATAGAAACATGGATAAGTAGTCTGCCGAATTGTCGGCAGGGCTGTCCAGGCAGATGGATGGTTGATGGATGGATGGATGGATGGAATGATAGATGGATAGATGGGTGGATGGGTGGATGGGTAGATGGATAGATGGATAGATGGATGGATGGGTGGATAAATAATAGATAGATAGATAGATAGATAGATAGATAGATAGATAGATAGATAGATAGATAGATAGATAGATAGATAGATAGATAGATAGATAGATAGATAGACAAACAGATAGATAAATAAGGCCAACAAGGATTGCCCCACAAGGAGACAGGAATTATAACATACAACCAAATTTTTTACACTATTCTCTGTTCCACATTTAGCTCCCAATTTTTATGAGAAATGTTGCGCTGGCTGCTTGATGCGTAAGAATATACTCCCGGGCATTTATTATGGATGGATCATCGATTTGACGTGTGCCCTGAAGCATCCGGGTTCTTGTGCCAAAATCTTAAATTATTCAGGATGTATAATTCTGAGTAGTTCAGAGGGAAAAAAAAAGGTGTGAAACTGAATCAGGGCTTATATATCTCAATAATACTTTAGAGAACTTTGTTAAGTCTTTAGCCATTTTCATTGTGCTGGCGTAGAGAACTAAATCCAGAAAGCCAGAAGCATAGTGCCACATTTAATGCTACTGCCAATCGCTGATATATTAATGCTACTGAACTTGATATATTGCAGACATTTAGACCATAGGCACACTTAACATGAGATCGTTAAAAAGAGAGAGAGGGAGACGGATAAAGAGAGAGAGAGAGAGAGAGAGAGAGAGAGAGAGAGAGAGAGAGAGAGAGAGAGAGAGAGAGACAGAGAGAGAGAGAGAGAGAGAGAGAGAGAGAGAGAGAGAGACGAGGAGGGGAGCGGCAAAGAATAAACTTAGAATTATGTTTTATAAGGAAGGAAAGCCACAAACAATGACAAAATGCAACAACAACTGTAAATGCAATACACAGAACTGTTCGTGTTTAAGGCCAAAACAGATCCAAAATAAACAATAAATGGGAAATACTAACTATATAATTTTATATGAAAAGGAACTGTTGCCTACAACTTATGATTTCACCTGTAAATAATGGCGTTGCTTTGAACTACATGTAGTTTCAAACAAGACGCCGACGCCCGATCTCCTGTGTTTGGAAAACTTTCTAATCTATCAAAAATAATTTCTCATGATAAATATTTATACTTTTACATTTCTTTGATCATTTTAAATCTGTTGTCTTTAAACATCTGCCTTGTATTTAATTCATGGGTGCAGGAAAAAATTCTGACTTAAATTGTTAGTCTTGGTGTTAAATCCCAAAGTTATCCAATCATCCGAAAGGTTTCCTCTTTGCTGGTTTAAAAACTTAACTTCATGCTTTGTACGGATCCTTACATCATTTTAAACATCCCAAGTTCAAAACTGATATATTATTGACTTCACACGATTGGCTGCTCGCTAGAAAAGGGCAGGACTACAGTAGACTTGACATCTCGGTCACACCATCGCGGTTTATACGCCACGAACAGCAGATTTCTCCCAGATAAGCACACGGAATCAAGATAATCGAAGCTGGCGGGACCTTTCGATTGCTTGAAATATTCAGGACGATTACCACAATTGGCAATGAAAACTAAAGCACCAGAACATGAAACGATGCCTCATTGAATCGACAGCATGCATTTCAAATGAATAACGCCATGATCGTCATGACAACCGAGCAAAATAAAAACTGAGAGCAGAAAAGAGGCGGAAAACGTTCCTGCATTACACGCCGTGCCTTAAACTAATGTATACACACTTTGAATATCAACACAATGTCAATTAAGATGCATCCAAGATTTTTAATTTCAAATTCAAGAGGACAGCTGTGTAACTATTTGAATTATCGCAGGTGTTGAAATTGATGGACGTTTTTTTGGTGAAATACTGATGACAGTTAAATTGAGCTGCAAATAAATAACATAAAGCAATTCTTTTATAATTTTATGTGTATACATTTTTTGAGACACCCAACAGAAGATTTCCTAGTCCTGTGCACCAGATGTTGTCTCTCACTGAGGACAGAATCTCTCCCCCCCCCCCCCCTTTTCTCCTTTCAAAACACATAACCCACATCCCAACGTTTAGCACAAAATCTGAAAGCTAATACATGTACCATAAAACAAAAGATTCTGGTGACCATGTCCTACAATTGGTTCAAACCACCACTCTCCGCTTGTCTAGAGATAGATCGAGGTTTATCAGTTGTGACAGGGAAACAACTCTGTAACAACTCTGAACTACAGGGACAGAACTCTATACTATATGACGCTCATCTGAACATAGATTTAGAGTTATCAGTTTTGACAAGTGAATGTTTATTCACTGTAAACAAACATTTTTCTAGAGAAACAATCCTGATGAAAAAAAAAACTGAAAGAAAAAAGTCTAATCGATACGGGGTTGTGATGTCTTAATAATACATACAATAATTATGTAGCGGGGAAATACAGAGCCCATCGAACTTTTCCTATTGCCGAGTGAGCATGATATTTTGTGCTGATAAGTGATATTCACCTCAATCTGCGATACTTCAATCCAGTAACCTGCATTGCCCCTGTCAGTGTTGCCAGGTCTTTGGGATCGCACAAGCCAAACAATAACAGAATTCCATTTTTATTTTAAACTGAAGGGAGGGTGTGGGCAATAAAGCAGTGAGGCGGGGGTGTAGAAACAAGTAACTAAATGGTTAAGAATCACTGTCTTAAAATAATGATTTGCCATGCCACAGTGAAGCCTTACTGCAAGTGGAAACATTTGGCCTAGATATACCGTGTATCTTCCTCAGAGGGGAAACAACAGGTTATTCTTCTAAAATGCGGGGTTATGTCATACTGTCAGAATTGGTCACAATAAATTATGGTACATTGAAATGATAATTATGACCCCCGGACTTGGAAGTTCCTGACCAATCAGATTTTTTCGCTGTTCTTACATTCATCATCCTTTTCTGTGTCAAAATGTTGGTCATCGCGACACTTATCTTATTTTCAGTTACTTTAGAATCATGGCTAGGCCAATGGGTAGTTTTTGGGTTTCTGTAATATCAGATAAAGAATACTAATGACACAGAAGGCACACAAACACTTAAGTGGGTAGCAATAAACAAAAATAACAAGAAACGTTTCATACACAACTAGACAGACCGCCTGTATAGTTCGTTTCTTTCATGCAATATTATATTACTCTGAATAATACAATCCCAACATACATTATTAATACAGTGAAACAATTGTTCCCAAAGTCAAGGTACTCTCTAATTTTATGACCACTAGACTCTAACTGACAATTAATAATTCATAATTCATTTATAAACGTCCAGTGCTTACCTAGCCAAAACACACTTCAGAAAGTGTATATATATGGCCTTTAGCGTCTTTACAGACGGTCTTAGCAGCTAGAATATTCACTTTCATTTTGACTGACAGCTTCTCTCGTGGCTTATTCTACCAATGTTTGACCCGAGAGTGCGATGGCAGTGATTGCAGGTCAGTCTTTTGGGTTCACTTTGGCGAGTGAACCCAAAAAAGTGAACCCTTCAGAAAGTGTGCAACTTGGCAATACAAAGAGTTCATCTCAAAGCTGACGTTCTCTCTAGACTTAAGTTGCATAAATCGACAGTTAATAATTTACAATCAATTCATACATGTCCAGTGTTTATGTAATAAAAAACGGCCTTTGTAAAGTTGCAGTGTAGCAAACACGGTGGATTCACATCGGTTTCGAGCGTCACACGGCGTGTGATACACACGATTGTAAAGCTGAATCAATACGGGTGTCGGTAATCGATGGGAAGCTAAGTTACACGTTGTGAGAGATATCCGGTCTAGCGCTTTTGGCGAGGGCACAGCGCCTAAATGACGCCCTCCAATGTGTTCCTAAACCACTTAAGCAACTTCCCCACGCCCACTCGCATTTCTCATCTCCACAGTAAACTACCCTCATTATCTAATACAGAGCCACTTATTTTCCACCAAGCGCCATTCTGACTGATGTGAAGCTTGCTATGACCAAAAATAACAACGTATAGCAGTCTATTTCTTTTTTTTAATACATACGGGTCTCTTACCATATGTGTGTGTTGAGAACAAACGGACTCACGCTCAAAGAGGCCCTTATTTCGAAGGGTTCTAGCAGTGTATGACCCTAATATGAGTCCCCATAAACCTTCTCAGAGTATTTGGCAGATCTTTTCAATGAAAGAGAAATGAATTAGATATTTCAAATAAAACAGTGTCTTTTAGTCGATCTATGCTGTGAAATAATTGTGTAACTACAAACAAATAGCAAACAATAAAAACACTTCTCAAATATAATAAAATACATCTAATAACATTTGATACTTAAAAGGGCATTGTGCTTACGTGAACAGTCGTCTTTATGTGACCAGCTATCAAATGCGACAGAAATATTGATTTCTTCAAGTTTCTCAAATTTCCAAACATTTTGCTTCACCCAAGACACAAGATGCAGAGACGGACCAACTCGCAACATTTCATCCGTCGTGCCGAGTGCTCCATCTAATTATATAATTCACAAAATCTCAACCTTTGAACACAAAAGACTTTTTTATTCGTCCGCCTACAGTTACCATATTTTGCATGTAGGTTTCAAAGACCGTGGAGGGTGCACTGAAGTTTGGATTCTTTTTATTGCTTTTGTTTTTCAATTTTTTTGTTTGCTTTGTGTTGGTAACTGCTCGCCCCCGATTCCGTCTTTTCACAAGCACATGACCCGTGACGTGAATACTTCCTGTCGTATGTAGGTCACGTAGAGTCAGCTGATCTTTAAACTATTTACGGTGCTGGAGGCTAAAATTAGAACACGGCACTACCATGTAGAGGGTTGAAAGTGACGGACAAAGCATTGGTTGGGGGATCCGCGCCGGGCGCGGCTTTTAAGCTTGTCCTTTCATAATACAATGAAAAGTAACCAGCCCTCACCATTACTCAACAAGTTGTACGCGCCTAACTTTCGGACACATACCGAGAGAAGGAATAGTTCGTCGCCGTTTCTCTTGTCTGGGATTTTGATGTTTGCCACACCACAATGAATTGTACAAGGAAGTAATCATTGTAATGTTACAGTCAGCATTTCCTGTTCACAAAAGGACCACTGTTCACTTATAATAGTGGTTCTCAACCTTTTTCAGGCAATAGCCCCCTTGGGCTCGAAATTTTTTTTCATCGGCCCCCCCCCCCTCTCCTCCCCTCCCCGGGAATAGAAAATTCTTACTCAAACCCCACAGAAACATTTCACAAGAAGACAGACTACACACAGTTAATTATGATATTAAGTTTCTCAAAGCCGTATTAATGACAGCGGGCACGTTAATTATTCATTATAAAACAGAATGCATTCTTTATCAAGTGCACTAAAAGAAGAAAGTGTATATCAGCACAACATGTTGTATGGATATGGACAGTGCATATCCGTACAACATGTTTACCAAAAAGCGCGACTGGTGAAGGTTTGCTGAAACAAAACTTGGTATGGTGTTCACGAATTTAAAGTGACAACGCAATCATGGAATAGTCGAATGGACCTGGTGGCGTGAGGGTCTGGTCAGTTTGTATCAATGGGCGGTAGTCAGATTGACTAATCAGGCGAAAAGGGGTTGGGGTAGCTATTGGTGATCAACGTACACTCAAGTATATTATTAGCGCAGATCACGCAATCTCCGAGCAGAAGTCGGATTGTTTTGCTACTAAGCCGATTCATAGTTTTAAAAACTATGCAAATTAACAAGGTCAGTAATATAGTATTTCGGTGTGTGTTCTACGTCACCGAATTGTGTGCGTGGTACGGATATGCGCTTCCCTAAAAGAAATCCTTTGCTATTCATAAACCACATCTACGGGTGCTGTTGAACAAGAGACCGTGACTGCCCTGTTTTTCTCCCTAAATCGTCCTCCATTTATATTTACCCCTCCCCAGCCCCCAAAACACCACCCTCTTTCATCGTTTTCGCCCCCTTGTTACCCATTTCTGCGTTTTCTCCCCTCTGGCTATCAAGATCGGTCCCCTCGGGAGCGATATCGCCCTCGTTGAGAATCACTGATTTATAAGGACAGGGACAGATGGCTGTCAAAAGGAAAAACACCACACACAACAAAACAATCGCTGAACGTCTTATCATTGCCTTCGCTAACAGCACCGAGACAAGAGAAAGTGCATTTCTCCGGTTGCACTGTTCTTAGTCCGCTTAAGCCGATTAGTCGTGCAGAGATGAGAAACAGACATTGTCATGAAATATAAATGAGTCACAAAACGGTTTCTGCAGCGCCGCCAGTTTAAAACTGTATTGTACGACCAACGCCAGACAATGTATCTGAAAGCTTGACAAGTGAGCTATTGATGTCTGGGCACACGCTCTACAATTCCAGGGAAAGATGACAGTGATTACAATGGGTTAACAGGACACATCCAGCTCGCAACAGGATCACAGCGCTTAGTTCTTGCTGTGACTCACTTAAAATTAACTTCTATAAACCTTCCAATTCAACGGTGTGGCACTGCAAACGGAACTTGGCTTATCTCCTAATACGGCCAGAACTATTGCATATAGAGGCATCCATAAACTTAGCTTATCTCCTAACACGGGCAGAACTATTGATAGAGGCATCCATAAACTTAGTTTATCTCCTACTACGGGCAGAACTACTGCATGTAGAGACATCCATAAACTTAGCTTATCTTCTAATATGGGCAGAACTATTGCATATAGAGGCATCCATAAACTTAGCTTATCTCCTGACATGGGCAGAGAATTATTGCATATAGAGGCATCCATAAACTTAGCTTATCTTCTAATACGGGCAGAACTACTGCATATAGAGGCATCCATAAACTTAGTTTATTTCCTAACACGGGCAGAACTATTGCATATAGAGGCATCCATAAACTTAGCTGTATCTCCTACCACGGGCAGAACTATTGCATATAGAGGCATCCATAAATTTAGCTTATCTCCTAACACGGGCAGAACTATTACATATAGAGGCATCCATAAATTTAGCTTATTTCCTAATACGGGCAGAACTATTGCATATAGAGGCATCCATAAAGTTAGCTTATCTCCTAACACGGGCAGAACTAT
Source organism: Onchidella celtica (assembly GCA_963931925.1). Taxonomy (NCBI): domain Eukaryota; kingdom Metazoa; phylum Mollusca; class Gastropoda; order Systellommatophora; family Onchidiidae; genus Onchidella; species Onchidella celtica. The sequence continues at coordinate 5,047,378 of OZ007567.1, forward strand.
TACATATAGATGCATCCATAAATTTAGCTTATCTCCTAACACGGGCAGAACTATTACATATAGAGGCATCCATAAATTTAGCTTATCTCCTACTACGGGCAGAACTATTGCATCCATAAATTTAGCTTATCTCCTAACACGGGCAGGACTATTGAATATAGAGGCATCCACAAATTTAGCTTATCTCCTACTACGGGCAGAACTATTGCATATAGAGTCATCCATAAATTTAGCTTATCTCCTAACACGGGCAGAACTATTGCATATAGAGGCATCCATAAATTTAGCTTATCTCCTAACACGGCCAGAGCTATTGCATATAGAGGCATCCATAAATTTAGCTTATCTCCTAACACGGGCAGAACTATTGTATATAGAGGCATCTATAAAATACGTACACTAAGCGGGGGGGGGGGGGGGAGAGGCAGGTTTGCCCTCATCACGTGGAGAAGCATACATGGGGCTAACGGTGTGTGCGTGTGTGTGTGGTGGGGGGGGGGCGGCGGGGGGGGGGGAGTGTTTCTGGAGAACGCAGTATGATTTTTATCTGTGGTATTAAATTGAAATATTTGGTGCATTGTTAATAACATTTTATTCAACAAGGAAAGTTGTAGGATTATAATATATTGTTATACTTATATACATGTAACAATCCAATGTAGGCCATGTTCTTAGTGAACTAGTCAATAGTCCATGGAAAATGCCAACAGTTTGAATATATCAAGATCTCATCGCGGACATCCACCATTGTGATAGCCGCAGCTCATCAAAGACGAGATGGAGAGGTCAAGTCAAGCGTATGAAAAGCTTTCAGTCATGGACCAAGACAGGTACAAAATTGCCTCAGTTGAGATTACCTACTTTATGGATGTACAATGTTTATTAATGTAGATGGAGGGTTTCTGTCACATGACACAATAAAACAACGAGTGCATTTTGTAATGATAATTTTGAAATGAACATAAACAACATGGCCAGGATATCACAAAAACCGCTGTAGGAAACAGCAGGCATTGGTCCCAGAGCCATCCTATCTCTTTCAGGTTTTCATGCAGTCCGCCTTCACAATTATCCCTAACCGTAGGGATCTACACTGGATGTTAACTTATTATTTTACCAATGCCACTCTTAAATCTAGCCTCCACCGAAACACTTCTAATGAAAATTAATTTGTCGTATAATTTGATGGCAGGATTATCTGCGTAAAAAAAAATGTCGATTTCCTGATTCAAACCAAAATGATGTGTTTATATCAAATATAGATCTTTTGAAGTGTAATTTAGGAATTGTAGGGAAGTCAGTCATACACAAGGTTAAACCAGTCTACAGTGATAAACTTGAATATTTCTGTCACTTCAGCAGTAAAAAAAAAAACCATGACCGAGATCTGAGAACCACACAAAAAATTCAAAAGCTCCAGCGGTGAACGTCATAGTGGGCCGTGACACAAGCTGACTTCATTCACTGAATGGCAACAGTCGGCAACAACAAACTCACTTCAAAGCGCGTGGTTTCGATTTTAAAAAAAAGAAAATACTATAATATGGAGTTTAATATTCATAAAACTGAAATGTAGCTTTTCAAACAGATCCGTATCAGGCGGGAGATGTTTTACGTATGGTGGCGATGCCCAGCGGATAAGACCTGTCGATATAATTTGATAAGGGTTTCCTCTCACCCTTACTTTAGAAACTAGTCTATGGTGCATTTTTGAAGGGAAATGCTCACCACGAAGAATTTATCGCGACATCTTTTCATTTCTTTTGCATGGAAACTTTGGTTTTTCAGTTGAAAAATGCCCCGCATTTCGTCTCATGTCAGTGAAAACTACGTGAAGAGTAAAGCAAATTCATTGTGAATTCGTAAACCAAAAGATAAGAAGCGTTACCCTGAATCTCGTTTGCCAGTGCTCGCTACGTGAAAACCTTTAGACCTAAAGATCACATGATCCTTCCAAAGCAAACTTAATACAATAACAATTTACGCATCTAAATGCCCGGGATTTGGAGAGTTATCACAGATAATAAATACAGTCTAAATATTTACAGTCCAATCTACACAAGCGCATCATGAAAACAAGGAATCTGAGATGAAAAGAGAGGGGCTCTAATCTTAGTAACACTAACTTACTCGGGAAAAGACAGCAGAAATATAGGAACAAACAAACTTAATGAAGAAAATAGAATCAGCTACAACTAACGATGTGTTGTCTGACTCTGTGGAAGACACATTCTATTACACACAGGCCATTGTTAGAAAATTTCCCCATCGCCACTCTCACGTAATGCTTGTAAAAATCAATTCTAGAAACCTCACGAGCTTTCCTTCTTGAGTATAATTAAGTGCTACATTTTCATCTCAAGAATAGGCTACCTAGAGAGCTATTGAAGGAAGGCGGCCACCCGAAAATAACAATACATGATACACATAAACCATAGACCACACCTAAGCGGCTGTAATCACGCTGATATTATCAAATCCCTGGGACGCACAGTCATGTCCTCTCTAATACACGTAACACAATTTACGCTTTATTTCGCATTATTTGACAAACATGCAACTGTTATTCTGCACTGAACTGAAAATGCACACATCAGGACTTACGCTCAATGTAACTGAGAGAAACACAATTTTTATACAGGAATTTATATCAGTATCCTCCAGTAGCGCTCATCTTATGTAAGTAAAGTAAAGTTCAGCTTCCAGTTGGTTATAACAACACTCGAGATACTGATAACACAATAAAACAATAGTAACCTACTTCAAAAACAAGAATAGTCTATGAAAGTAACGGAAAAATCACCCACGTTCGCAGTTCACAGGACTAGACGTATTATTTTCTACCCGGCTCTGCACCATGCATACATCGATTTGTGAATGTGGTGTGGGTTTTGATGAAAAACTATGGATAAACGAAACATGTTGCTAAAGAAAGGTCACATGTCACGGTATATCAACCTGAGCCACACCAGATCAAACAGTGAAAGTCCACACTAATTCAAGATATTACCCAAGACTGGAGCACACTACACTACTACCATTGTTGGCGACACACGATCTGAAACCAGGAGTTGTTAGCCAGCACGTGTGCACACTCGAACGTTCAATTTATTTCATCTCCAACTCTGAAGTCGACGTAGTAGAAGAAGGACTAAAAAACAAAAAGATCGAAAAGGAAATTATTATCCTGTTGGGTGAGCCACACTAGCTTCGTACTCCACCGCGGCTACCTCGTGTTTCCTGGGCTCACTATGGAGGCACGACCCAACAACACACAGCAGAACCGTACGGTGATGGTGGCGGGAGACACATGGGTCGCTTAATGCAATAGATTGGTGAGTTTTACAGTAAAGTGGTGAGTTCGTGGCACGCCACGTCGGAGTGCGGGACAGGGTGGGGGGGGGGGGGGAGACAAACGTGTGAACATTAAACGCTTCAGGAAGACAGAGATGTGGATGGGCGATGGGGCACAGAGATACGGGGACGCATGAATGGAGAGATTGGCAAAGAAAAATAAATAAATAAGGAATGGATGGATGGATGGACAGATGCTCTGCCGGACGATGGATGGATGGGTAGATGGAATGATGAAAGGGTGGATGAAAGGGTGGATGGGTAGATGGGTAGATGAAAGGATGGATGGGTAGATGGAAGGAAGGATGGATGGATGGATGGGTGGGTGGATGGGTAGATGGAAGGATGGATGGACGGATGGGTGGGTAGAGGCGTAGATGGAAGGATGAAAGAGTGGATGAGTGAGTGAGAAAGGAAATTAAGCATGGTTGATCTGGGTGTGAAAAAAAAAAATTAAAAAAAAAGAAAAAAAGGAAGTGGATTAAGATCCGTCCTACAAAGGAGAAAATTTGGGTGGATTTGTACAAAATTAAGAGGCTGGGAGCAGAAAGCGGGGATAGTTCATGGAAAATTGGGTCATTCACAGGTTAAAGCAGAGGTTCCCAACCGGGGGGGGGGGGGGTAGATTTCACAGGGATAGATTCAGACAGGGGTCGGGGTGGGGGGGGGGGCAATTTTGCTGATTCTTGATTAAAACTTGTAAATATATAATTTATTTTCAAAAATGTTATTATTAAAACAACACCTAAGTTGAGCAATTTGTTTATAAATAAATGAAATAACTACTGTAATCTGCTGTTATTATTATCACTTATTGTTTGAACTTAAATGAATAATTATATTAAAGTCAGTATTCTAAATTTCCCCCCTGTGCCAGTTGCGTTAATGGTGGAAGTGTGAACTCAATCACTGAACAAAACAGGGAGGGCCTAAAGATTTACTTTCGCGATATTGCAACTGGGGTCGCAAAAGTCTGGGAACCCTCTGGTATAGAGCGAGGATGAATGGGGAAGGCGTGGCTGCTAGAGTAAACAACATCACAAAAACAACAACAACAGATGTAAATGACAAACAGAGAAAGAGTTTGCCACTGGGAGATCGATTAAAAAAAACAATAATTAAAAACGCAGTTAAGTCCAAACAAATTGAAAAAAAACAACAAAAAACGGTGTAGATTTGGAAAGGTCAGGTACCGCAATTGGCAGTTCGACAAGGAGGGCAAAAAATAGGTTTACTCGCGTTGAAATACGGATTAGAAATAAATAACGTTTCAATTCAGGCGTGGGTGATTTAAATAAGAAAATCTGATGGATTTATACATGTAAATAATGAGATTAATTTTCTTGTAGTGTATAGGAAAGGGAAAAGTCCAAAGACAGATGAATTGATTGATATAAACACCATTATGATTATGAGATGACTTTCCACATGGATGACATTTCTTGCCTACAGAGTTTGAATTATGAATAGATAAAAATCGCAAAAAAACACAAAAAACCCGACAGATTATGAAAGTCAAATTGAGGAGGGGGGGGGGGGAGGGGAGGAGGAGGACGGGGAGCGAGCAGGAGCGTAAACATTAGTACAATATTGAAAATGATAATAATAATTAATAATACTGGAGTATATTAATTTTATACAGTCTCCATAAAATGGACCCGAAATGCTTTACAATGAAATAGTCACAACTCTCTGTCTGTCTGTCTGTCTGTCCTCCTGTCTGTTTCTCTCTCTCTCTCCCTCTCTTATGCACTGACAAAATATATTTCATGCTGTGCAAAACGCACAAGGCTTAAGGGAGACATCATAATTCAGTCAGTAGATAATTAAAATTTCTTTTAAATGGTCCTTAAGTTCAATGTCATAATGTTTGCAATTAAACAGTTGAACACAACTTTAAACTTAAAAGATACCCCGGATACGTCGACCGGTTAGGAGCTCCGAACGGTAAGAGGGAGGGATTGGAATGTCGGACAGATGAATGAAAAGAGAGATGGGTAAATAATGGAAGAGATGGTTGACTCATAAAGAGTAACACCATCGAAATCAATATCATGCCCCCCCCCCCCCCGAAAAAAACATCTTATTTGCACAGATAGATAGGTGGATTGACAGACTGACACGGGGAGGTATACAGAGCAAGAACAAAAGAGCAACAGCTGATTAGAAAAGCCATGTCGAGGTTGACCTGTATTGACATAATGGGGACCAAGGAAGAGGATCTCGGAGAGAGACACAGAGAGATAAGCAGAGGTGGGGTGGGTCGGGACGGCTAAGTGAGGAAATCAAGTTTGGCCCAGGAAATGAAATATCGATTTTGAGCCTGATATAACGAGAACACCTGGTGACCCTATGGCGGCCAAAGCAGAAAGGTATCGATCCTCAATATATAATATCACGCTTATTTAAGAATCTGCTTGACTCTATACTATATTTATGCACTTTGTTGTTTAAGCGAAACCGCTGTACGAGGACAGCTTGATAGGACCAAAGGCCGCCGAGAGTGAAATTATAGTGTTTGGACTCCGTCTGTCCATCCATCCATCCATCCATCCATCCATCCATCCATCCATCCATCCATCCATCCATCCATCCATCCATCCATCCATCCATCCATCCACTCATCCATCCATCCATCCATCCATCCATCCATCCAATCATCCATCCATGCATCCATCCTTCCATCCATCCATCCATCCATTCACTCATCCATCCATCCATCCATTCAATCATCCATCCATTCATCCATTCATCCATCCATCCTTCCTTCCATCCATCCATCCATCCATCCATCCTTCCTTCCATCCATCCATCCATCCATCCATCTATCCTCCATCCATCCATCCATCCATCCATCCATCCATCCATCCATCCATCCATATCTATCTGGGGCCAACAGCCTTGGTCTGAGGCCCCCGAGAAGCCAAAAAACTCTATCTATCTATCTATCTATCTATCTATCTATCTATCTATCTATCTATCTATCTATCTATCTATCTATCTATCTATCTATCTATCTATCTATCTATCTATCTATCTATCTATCTATCTATCTATCTATCTATCTATCTATCTATCTATTATTATGAATGTGTGTCTGTTGATGCAAATGCCTGTCTGTCTGTCTGTTCTATCGTATCTTATGCTACCCATCCATGATCCATCAATAGAATACTGAAATTAGCAATTTTCATGTCATCTATTATGGATGAAATTAAGTAGATATTAAAATGATTTGGCCGTTTCACGTCTTGTCCCTTTATCCCTATAAACCATTTCAATCTGACATTTTCCATTGTGAGCTCAATCAGGAGATAATGCCCCCGTTCTTACTTACAGCTTACCTTTGCTTTAAAATAAACATTTGCAACAAATAATCACCCCCAACCGCGACTTTTTGGGTCGATTATCGGGAAGATGCCCAGTATGTCACAGTGTGACAGTTTTATAGACGATCTTCTGTGGGAATGAAAATGAACTTTCGTGATCTAAAAGGGTCATTCCATGTTTACACAGCCGCGTATACATTTTTGTAAGAGAGCTATTAAAAATATATATTGACTAGCTGAGGTCCCCGGCCCTGCCCGGGATAAATCAGTTTGAATATTGGTTTCAGTTCTGGGTGGTTATTATGGACCTGCTTCATCTTGCCTGTTCCTATTTGTTTATTATTTTTATTTTTGTTCGTTTGTTTTTAAATAAGACCTTACTGCTCTGCCTTTGTGAGTTGACACACTGCGCATCCCGTACAACAGCATGATTTGCGCACGGGTTAGAGTGTTTGATAGTGAACACATCGCAGGAAGTGACAACGAAACCTTAAAATGGCGAACCATGACTCGAAATAGATCTAAATCATGGCGAAACAATAAATTTCCAATAAAAACAACAACACTGATTTGAGACTTCTATTAAAAACTGTGCACCCTTACATCCATTCTGATGTACCATAATAAAATTTGAAGTCTGAGTGTTGAGTGGTTCAGAAGCCTTTTGCAACGAAAAATCTCAAGTCCACAAATATATATTACGAAGGAAAGCGCTTAAAAAGGCTACTGGAGTTTTTTTCCGGCCGATTTTTTGTTTGATTTTTCTAAAATCAGTAGAGCATCAAATTTCAAGAAGTATTCCTTAAAAACCTCGTACGTTTTGCTCTGCATCAGCACAAAAAAATTCAGAACTCTGTGTGCTGTGGTCATGGAATGCATAGAGGACAACGTTTTCAAGTCCTCAAATATATATATATAGATTCAACATTTTAATGGAAGCAACTTCCACAATTTTTGCACTGAAATCAGACGCCTTGTCCCACACAGGGCCATATCATGACCTATAAAGACACTGCTGTCTCTCCGACCATTGGCTTAGTATAAATTCATTTATTTTAAGCCATTTTATTTTTGTCAACCCATTACGGTCGTGGGTAAATGTCGGCAGAATAGTCGTATGTGTGAATTTCGTTAATTTCACTGTAACCTGTTTATATGAAAATAAGTAAAGTAAGGCACACTGTTTCGACTGACAATACCACCCTATTGGTAAACTGGCTCGTGTCGTCAAAATTAGACTACTGTAACTCATTATTTGCTGCACTACCGCAGGAAAAATTTTTAAAAAACAACAACTGCTAAAATAGTACAAAATAAGGCAGCACGGTTAATCCTTAAGAAAAGGATAATGCATCACCTCTACTGTAGAGCTTGCACTGGTTACCGGTAGAAAAACGAATAATGTATAAGCTGGCCAGCCTGTGTCACAAATGTATGTACAAAAACGCACCAGCTTATTTTTTACTCCCTATGAACCATCACGGCATCTTAGATCATCTGCAAACACTGAAAAGTTTAAAATTCCTAAGATCTCCATTAGGACCATGGGTGGAAATTTTTATTTTCTTTTCAAGGGCCTCGGATTTGGAATTCTCTGTCTCTGCCTGGACAGAGACCGTAAATTTTATGACTTTAAACATCAGCCGAAGGGTCTACACTCTGAATGTCCATCTAGTTTATTAAGTATGACTGAGTATTGTGTGTGTGATTTATATGATATAAATGTAAAGCGCTTAGAGCCTGGTTGTCAACGGGATGAAGTGCTGTATAAATGCTATGTATTATATTATTATTATTATTATTAAAGAGAAGGAAGCCATAGAGTCACTCTGTAACAAGCTAGTGTTAAGATGGTTCGAATGATATCGAACTAATCTGTCCCCAAATCCAGATAGGCAAGTCTGGATTCTTTGCATCTGTAAACGCATCAAGATGTGGTTTTCTTTCTTTGAATCCTGATGATTCAGATTTAAAAAAAAAATTGTATCTATGGGTTTTCTTTGACCTGGGGGTTAGGGTTACGGTTGGCGCTGGGATTAGAGTTAAGCATAAGGTCGGCGTTAGGGTGAGAGTTAGGGTAGTTTTCAGTAGGATGACACCTGGAAATAACTTTTTGGAGGAGGGAAGTGGTTCGATAGGGGCAAGATCAACCTAGACAACACCACCTTAACTCTATCCATAACCCCAACCCAAAACCGATAGAGACAAATGGTGCCTATTTGAGAAAGCACGTGCGGACGACACGATAGCGGCCATATTGTGCTAGGAAGAACCAAGAAACAGACAGGAGACAAACAGAATGGTAGACTAGAAGGACGTGCTAGGAAGAACCAAGAAAACAGACAGGAGACAAACAGAATGATAGACTAGAAGGACGTGCTAGGAAGAACCAAGAAAACAGACAGGAGACAAACAGAATGATAGACTAGAAGGACGTGCTAGGAAGAACCAAGAAAACAGACAGGAGACAAACAGAATGATAGACTAGAAGGACGTGCTAGGAAGAACCAGGAAAACAGACAGGAGACAAACAGAATGATAGACTAGAAGGAGACTCTACCAGTAGCGCGCACCAACCACTCGCCAACTGTCCCAGCTGAAACACTTTCTTCACATGTTAGTCATGTGATGTTTCAGAAAGTTCCCGCCCATCATCGAAGTCAAGGGGCCCAAGAAGAGGATTCAATCTATCCGTGTCTGATTCACCCTCCCCCCTTTTTCTGCCCCCCCCTCCCCTGTCATTGTCCCCAACCCAAGGCCGAGTGGAATCCTCTTGACTGACAACATCACTACCTTTATAGGGTCAGCTTGAGCTACCAACAATTATGTCAACTCTTTTAGCTTCCATCCAGAGCTAAAAGAAATCTGTTCTGGGCCGTTCGTCGTATCAACCATTACAGCTAGTTGTGAATATTAATATGATTATAATTTCAGTAATGATTTCACCGAAGGTCTACTAGTCGCATAATGACCTATGCTTTAATCCTATAGCACCCACTATTTGATGCCTAATGCTTTAATTTTCTGGGAACACACAACACTTTCGAATTTATCAGCAAATATTAATGTTCCTGATAAACATATAAACTTAATTTTTCTGCATTTATTGACCATTTACTATCAGTTTTGCATGGTTCTGGGAGTCTCTGGGCAAGGCCATCTTAGTCTAGATCCAAGAATGTTCAAAATAAGACAAAAATGTTAAAAATGGCACGAGTAACCGAAATCTGAGATATTTGCTTGGTAGGAGGATTTTTTTTCCTGGGATGGGAGGGGGGGGGGGGGAAAGATCAGTATGTCAAGCCCATAACTAAATTGCGCTAGGCTGTCAAAGAGATGTCAACGACCTGAACCCTTGAGTCTTGGCCTAGTGGGGGGTGTCAAAATCCTCTTTCTGGCACTATTTCTGGTCCAGGTTAAGCTGAAAAATTGTTGGTAAAACTTGACATTCCGGTGTTGAGTGGCTGAACTAACCGCCTGTTTCAGGAAGAACGCCTTCTGACATCTGAAGTTTTACCAAAAAATCATAACTCGCTCACGTTACACGCTGAAACTTTCTATTCGGTGCTGGAATGTTGCTGCACATATTACATAAGGAAGCGCATATCCGTACAACGCACACAATTTGATGACGTGGAACACACACCGAAATACTATATTACTGACCTTGTTAATTTGCATAGATTTTAAAAATATGAATCGGCTTAGTAGCAAAACAATCCGACCTGCTCGGAGATTGCGTGATCTGCGCTTATAATATACTTGAGTGTACGTCGATCACCAATGGCTACCCCAACCCCTTTTCGCCTGATTAGTCAATCTGACTACCGCCCATTGATACAAACTGACTAGACACTCACGCCCCCAGGTCCATTTGACTATTCCATGTGTTGTCACTTTAAATTCGTGAACACCATACCAAGTTTTGTTTCAGCAAACATTCACCAGTTGCGCTTTTGGTAAACATGTTGTATGATATGCACTGTCCATTACATACTATACAGTACAGCTCTCGGACGCCTCCTTCAACAATGGACTCTTTTTGTGTTATATCACGGTCCGTGCTTAAATTTTAGAAAGACATTACAAGAACAGATTTTTTTTAACTTATGGATAAAGTTTTCTTGAAAAAAAAAAAGTGTATATTTGTGACTGGATCTATTACCAACTTTAAATTTACGCTCTTGCACAGAAATGAATTTATGCCCTACAGCTAAAATTCCGACACACAGCGCGGCTCTCAATGAATGCATGCCGTCCTATCTATATTCTATGATTGCTGTTCCTGCTGGAGTCACTCTGTCGGAGACAATGTCGTACAAAACATGTGAGTTAGGCTACCCTGTCTTTTGAAATCCTGGTCACATTGTCTCTCTGGGATTTTAGACCTGATGAGAATATTGCCTGGTTGTGGAATTATGGCAAAATATACATTTTGTCTTTTTCTGTCTGTCTGTCTGTCTGTCTGTCTGTCTGTCTGTCTGTCTGTCTGTCTGTCTGTCTGTCTGTCTGTCTGTCTGTCTGTCTGTCTGTCTGTCTGTCTGTCTATCTATCTATCTATCTATCTATCTATCTATCTGTCTGTCCGTCTGCGTGTCCGTCCGCCCGCCTCTCCATCCATCAATCCATCCATCCATCATCAGCCCACCCACTCATCCACCAGTCTGCGTATCCGTTCATCCTTCCGTCCGTCTGTCTTTTAAATCGATCTATGATTCCTTCTAGTGTACAAAACAAGTTTTACCATCAAGTCAAATCTACTCCTGAGCGTAATACATTACTATAAGTATTAAAGATACTAACCGTATGACAGTATCTTTGTAGTCAACGATATTTGATTGGTTTGCCCGTGGTCCGTTGTCCTGGTTATTGACATCCTCAGGTAAAATACTAAATTTTGAAAACGTCTTTATTATAGTAATGTAAGCGTATACAAATAAACCTATCTATGAGAAGTGACAGAGAAATGTTTTGAAACAGCATGTTAACAACTTCACTGGTGGGGAGAAATTACAAGCAGACAAACCTGGAGAAAGGATCTGAACATGACAGATTCAGAGGAGTTAATTTCGGTAGAAAACAGAGGGAGAGTGAGAGAAGGAGGAGATTGACTGGTCAAGACGTCATTGGGACCATCATGCCTTGCCAGACGAGACCACCCTATCTCCGGGCACTCGACGGTAAGCTCGTTACTTCATCTCTTGGACACACAATTTATCCTCAGAAAATGGCAAATCTAGTCAGAAACTGTGGAGAGGTCTTTATAGCCACCCGAGTGTTTGGTATATCTCCGGCTATTACTGTTTGCTAATGGCAGAGTCGTCAATTTGGTTAAGTCTGATGTCGTTTCAGGGAGATTGTATTAACATTGGGACTTGTGATGATGCAAAGGACATCTTGTTTCTAATACAGGGCAAAGGACCGACTGTTTGCCCTTTTGTTCTTTTATTTCCTCTGCCTCTAAATCTTTGGCGCTTACTACATTCAGGACAGGCAGACAAGAACTTAAAAGACGACAGAAATGAAAACATGAGAAGAAAATTGCAGTTTGCTTTGGCACTCACCCAAACACTTGTAAAGACAAAAACGGCAGATGGCAGATTCGGTAGGACAACACACCTTGGGAAATCTAACCGAGAACATAATAGCCATATTTGAAAGCGAGCCAGTCGAAGACAGCTTTTTTGTTCGTTTTGTTTCGGTTCCCGACCCAACATTATTATGCCTTCGTTACTCTACGCCCAAGAAAATGTCTTCGCGACCCTTCAGACAATGTTCTTTGCACCCCCCCCCCCCCTTCCGAAGATGTTTTCGGGACGCTCCAGAAAATTCCTTTGCTCAGCCCTCCCAGAGAACGCCTCGAGACCACTCCGCTCCCCGAAATGTCTCTCCGTTGCCCTTTCAGAAAATGTCTTCATGCACCCCCCAACCCCCCACCCCTACCCATCCAAGATGTCTTCAGATATCCCCCAGAAAATGTCCAACCCTGATTTAGAACCATTCAACATTAACGCTGCCTTTTTGTGTCTTCTGTCATTTGCTCACGATTGACGAGCCATGGCGCTCAAATTACTCCTGTGCTGCAGACAACATGTAAGAAACCTGTCCATGCAGCTGCAGCGCCGCACGACAAAATGACACATGATAGATCATACTGTTGCTGGGAGTCGAAAACAAGATTTATCAAGATTAGCGACACAGAGCCAGTGAAAATGGTTCTAGAGACGGGATGAAAAATAAGGCATCATTTTCCGAGGCCATAAGAGAGGCGGGGGGAGGGAGAAAAACATGAGGTCGGAGATAGAGGAGATAACGGAGGGGTGTAGGATGGCCAGGCAATGAGGACATGATATAAATTAGCATTGGGCTGACACGGGCCGACGTAAAAACCATATTTACTTGCGTGTTAAGAGGCGGATTAAGAAAATAGAATTATCAAGACATATTACATAGAAAGAAAAATTAGGAGAAGACTGGAAAAAAAATTAATGTCTCCAGTAATTAAAAGAAGAAAAAAATGAGCGCGTCTTTTAATGTCATCGCCAATATCATCTTAGTTATTATCAGTGTTATGATTGTCAAGATATCAATATCATAATTTCACTGCCGCCCCCTCAGATCATCATCATCAGTATCTTCATCACCACTATCATCATCATCATCATCATCGTCATCATCATCACTATCATCATCATCATCCTCATCCTCTTCATCATCATCACTATCATCATCATCATCATCATCATCACTATCATCATCATCATCATCATCATCATCGTCATCATCATCACTATCATCATCATCATCATCATCATCATCATCATCTTCATCATCATCACTATCATCCTCATCATCATCACTATCATACTCATCATCATCATCATCATCATCATCATCATCATCATCACTATCATCATCATCACTATCATCATCATCATCACTATCATCATCATCATCACTATCATCATCATCATCACTATCATCATCATCATCACTATCATCATCATCATCACTATCATCATCATCATCATCATCATCATCATCATCATCATCATCATCATCATCATCACTATCATCATCATCATCACTATCATCATCATCATCATCCCCATCATCATCATCATCATCATCATCATCATCATCATCATCATCATCTATCTGTGATAATTGTATTTATCTTTAAAAAATATCAGACAATTGAAGTTTGCATTTCCAGTTACTTAATCCATTTCCTAGAATTTAAATATTTGCGAACCATCCTTTAATCAGCCGTTAGTACTTCCTGTAAAACTTTGAGAACTGGAGTTGTACGAATACAAATATATTTTATTCACAAACAGATAAAATACACACATACAAACATACACACATACAAACACAGCCACAGACACACACACCCAGGAGTGAATGGAAGGTGAAGAAGCACACCCGTTAAAGCCTTTTAATCTGATTACAGAGGCGGTGATTCTGCCAGACCCCCTGGCCAAACAATCCTCTCATGGCCAATTGCCCAGGACGGCACCAGGCGCTCTAGTCTTTGCCAGGATGGGGGAAACGCCGGCTATAATCAGCGAGAAGAGCAATCGAAGTTACTTTGAGTTCAGCCCTGGCAATTACTGAGGGTTACGGTTCGTATTGAAACTTGTGTCAGTATTTAGCTTGTGTGTTCTGGCAGTAGCCCACATCAACACCTGAACAGCGGCGTGAGTAACATATCAATTTAAACTGTGGAGTTCGAGCAGCCTCGCCTCTGATCATAGGTTACTTTCAACTTAGGGGGATATCATACTAAGGCCGGTGCGTGACAGCCAGCTACTGCCAGCAAAATGTACACCCAAGAAATAATGACAAAAGCTGACTGTGTCTGACCAGGCTTAGTATTACAGAGTCTTCCCAGATTTACTAAGAAAATGTAGGGATTATGGCTTCCACTTCTTGTCTGCCAGCGGCCGATGTGACGTTCCAGGCTCAGTACGAAACTCCATCCCAGCCCCACCCCCTTACTCTCACGTAGAATTTAGTGATATTAACTCTCTAGGTACCATTTATAATGCATCCACACAGACATTTACCTCTCGGTGGCAGTTCCCACAAAAACTCAGGGCGAGAACAGTAAATTATTTTCAGCGTTTTCTACAATATACACAATAAATCAACTAAATGATCATGAACCCCCCCCCCCCCTTAATTATGCCCCTAAGAACAAATTTCTAATGAAATTAAAATGCGTCCACAAGCAAAAAATGGGAGGGCGGAGCTTGGAGGTTTAACGCTTAAAATCGTAAATGGCACATGCAGGAAATTGGCATCAGTCGTGATGGACTCACTGACAGAATTTGGGAATTATTTCCTTCTCTCTCAGACTACTTGGCAGTTAAAGATTTGGTCACCTTGAGCCTGCCTCCCCCTCCCTGCGGCCAATGTCTGTAGCTGTAACAACATCAACCACCACAGGACATACAACGGCATCTTGTCAAACGGTGGCGCTAAATGAGGAAGCAGTAATTGGATTAACAAGCTTCATTGAATCAGCCACACGGACACCACTTTTAGACCACATGGACATTCGATCTACGGGGACAAGCTTAGACTACATTCACGGGGACAAGCCAAAACGACAAGCGCTTTTGCTCGGTGTTTGCTGTCATCTGGGACATTTATATGCCAGGGACACAGTGAGATACGTCATCGTCATCACCATCATCGATATCATCATCATCAATTATCATCACCATCCTCATCTTCCTCCTTCTCATCACCACCAACATCGTTATCTTTATCAACATAGACAACTTTGACGACCACTGAAGAATCTTTTCCGACAAATACAACACCAAAACCATTTCAAAAGAAATAACCTACAAGTAACCAAATGTAGAGTTGAAATGCCATCCTACAGTTGCGTGGGTAGATATGTTTCTACGTGTCTAATAACGTACACACAATAGAAGTAATTGGACTGAGAAGTAAGTCCCCAGACAATGCCAGTGACATTTACCTTACAGAAAGCACAGAAAAACGACTCACGTTTCATCAGTAATAATCATACCATTCAAAGACTGAGCTTTCATAACTAGGATGTTTTTGTTATTCCAGAAATATAACCCTAGGAGCTCAGGTGCTATTACTGCATCCATAGATACCAGCATAGCCCCCCCCCCCCTTTTTCGACACTGCCCCCCTCTCCCCAAGAGACAACTACTATTACCACTGTATTTGACTATCCTTCATAACGACTTAGAAAACGAGCCATCTCAAGGTGGGTAAGTCACCATCACTTTAGTTACTTTACTTTTTCCGACCCAGCAGTCTTCTGGGCTTGTGCCCTTCGACTTGTTGCCATGACATAAAATTTGTAGGTGTGGTTGAGTTGGTTTGTTCCACAGTATAGAATGTTTTCAAAGTCTGGGTTGGTTGGTGGCAGTGTACTTCGTAAATCACGAAGTGATGGGCAGTCAAAAAGGAGGTGCGATACAGTTTCGTAGGGGTGAGGGGAGTTACCATCACAAAGCATGTGAAAACAACAATAGGATGAAATCACTTCACTAATGTCAGGGGGAAAAGGCATTAAAAAAAAAAAAAACAACATTATTATCGTCTCCGACCAGGTCGGAAAAATTGTCGTATGCCAAAATTATTACTTTTCAGGAAATTAAAAAAAAAAACAAAATACAAAAAACTGTGGTATTCCTGTTCTGAGTGTCATGCAGAAAAAAAATTTTTATTCCAGATTGATTCCTTAAGTTAGGACGCAATTATTGTCTTATAACTTGATTGATTAGATCGGCAAGGTAGGAGAAAAAAACAACATATCAGACTTTCAATTTCTGGAAAATTAAACACACGAGTTTTCTTGGACGGCGAGGAAATGTTCCCTTCCAACATTTTCTGTGCCACTGTAATGTCAAGTGATTTTTGCCTTCTTGACGTAATGTGAGAATTTATTTTCCCATTTTCAGCATTATAAGATCCAGTGGAACTCGTTGACTCCTTTTAAACTTATTAGCCTGGTTTGGCTAATTCCCTAGGATGTGAATTGAAAGCAAACAGGCGCTGAAATGCATGTTCAGATTTTTGTTGCCTTTCGTTTCCTGGCATTGAAGATCTGGGCACATCATGCCGCCCATCTAGTCTTTTGGGGCGTGTTATTGTATCAGGGAGCACTGATTAAAGAAAGAAGGAAAAAGAAGAAGATGGACAGGAAGTAGAAGGAAATAGAAGAGGAAGAAATTTGTGCTATTTTGCTTGACACAAAAAGTTCAAATGTGTCAACGTAGAACAGATGCCAAGAAAAATAGAACGATATGGATTCCCCAACATAATGGCCAAAGTCTGGGACATCAAATAATATCTTAGGCCAATTCAAACATGGGCAATGATTCCCAAAACGGGAGGCACTCCGCCCTCTGTGGAGGACTTTCAAATCTAAGAGGGCGGGGAAGGGGGGAGGGGGGGGGGGAGGAGGAATTGGGGAGGGATTCCAGACACTGGAGGAACACCAAACTGGGGAAGAATAAACTCTGTACACTCTAGACATAGAAAGTGAAATACTAATATATACAATGTAGGGGCGATCACGAGTTAACTGTTCACAAAAAAAAAATTGCTATCTGAGACTGAAGGCCGGTTGGAACTTTTCAACAACTGAGAGTAAAAAAAAAAAAGCATGCTTATGTAAGTAATCATGACGCAGAAAAAATTATTACATAACAATTCAGATGGGGCAGGAATGGAGGATACCTGAAGTCGCAAGGAGAGGAATGTGGCCTGCGACTCTGAGAACCATTGAACTGCAGCACTCCAGATGGCTTTACGGGAGCTCTCAAACTCGTGGCTTACGACACTTTCCCTCTATGTTACTATGGACCCTTTTCATTTACCATCCTCCATATCACGTGATTTGCAAACAAAATGGCGGCGTGCCCAACTTGTAGGACGGAAGCGGTGGACAACGGTCGAACGATGCCATCCTCTTTTTGGGTACCCAACTGTACAAACCGGTTAGGTGCCGTCACTAAGGCAAGTAGAGGTTTTTGCTCTACACGGTGCTTTCTGCGTGTTCCGTGCAAAGAACTATTATTCCAGATTCATTCCTAAAATGAAGAAGCAGTTATCGGCTTGTAATCCAGCTGGATAAATCCACAAGGTAAAAAAAAACAACTGTTTCATGACAGAGTTTTACACTTTTTGGGAAAAAAATGACATACGACAATTTTCCTGGAGGACGAGAATTTTCTGTCTTAGTTAAGACTACAGAAATGTCAACAACACCAAGCACGCCCCGCTATGTCACCAGACAACTAGTTTATTCAAAAAAAAAATCTTGAATGTGAACTAGAAGATCAAACACAAATCCTAATTAAAACAGGAGACGGAAGCAAATATTTATTATTGAATATAAAGACAAACAGGTCGTTGAATAGAAAGTCTGTGTTCTACCCTTTTCCGTGAGCTTTTTTTGTTTTGTTCCATAAATCCACTGTTGCAAGTTTGTGCATGGATAGTTCAGATCTTGTACAGACCCTTTTCACTTCCGCATTACGGTTGTTTGTGGGGAGCCCCTCAGCAGGAATGGAACATTTTTTTTTTTTACTTCTGTTGTTATGTAGTGGTTTTGACATACGACAGTTTTCCCAGTCGGCGAAGAAAATAGACAACATTTCTCTCTCCCTGAATATTTAAGTTTGAGCACGTGCCAGGATTTCCCCGCCCAGTGTCCTGACATGATCCTGATACATAGCGAGTTTACATGGCCTCCTGAGCACAAGCAATATCTACTTTTAGCCAGTGCAATCCTATCAGCTCTCATTCTTCACTACAAGCAACTAATCGGTTGTAAATCACCCCCAGTTTTTAGAGTTTGAAAGAGTAAGCACACTTGACATAGGAGGCTATTCTGAGAGAAAGTTGCCTTAAAAAATATAATAAATTGAAAATGTTGAAGTTTGGTAACGCACTGAGACATTTTTATTACGCGTCTGGTGTGACCCGGTGCATGAAGTCTCTCACTTTCCTCCATAGAGATATTATTATATAGTATCTCTATGCTTTCCTCAAAGATACTAGTATTGACAAGATAAGACAGTAAGTTAATGCCTTTAGCGTGCACAGATTTCGCACCGCCACTTAGCGGCAAACGCGCAGAAGTCGTGAAAAGTGCCGTATTTTACCAAGCCAAATAGGGAAAATGCTGAATTTTGTTCACTGTTCAGCTATCTCTACAGGCCTTGATTGTCGTCACTTACTGTGGAATTATAACCTCAATCGCTGTGGGACAAAACTCTTGACTCATTTTTCTTTTGTTTAGTCGCAGTAGCAGCGTCACAATTTTGCATCAAAACTTTACCATTATATCAAGCATTCTTTTCATACTATGCGCCATGGGCCCCGCCCCCGATCAGCGCGCAAATTGTGTGTGAACGTTTTTTTCAATGGTGCGAAGAAGACAGTGTCTCATCTTATCGTCACTAGTACGTTTGGTTTCTGCCAGCCGAGTGACGCTGGTTTTGACTCGCCTGAACTAGTGAGGCAGTCTCGTGTCGGTCTCGGCAGTGCGCGCAGTCCTGGTGAACTCCATAATTCACGTCTCACACTCAAACCGATGCAAAACAGAACTGACTTAAATATGGTCTAGACATTTTCAAATGGAGTCTTCATTTCTTAGAAAAATCTCCGTGTACAAATCGCAGTGTATTGTAAATGTCGAAAAGAAAATAAGGAAAATATTAATCATAAATTGGTAGATGGAAAAATGGATATTAAAAGGGTATTTTTCAATGGAATTTTCCACACTGAGTCACTGACAGATTTATGCCCCAAATTTCTTGAATTTTGACAGATAGGTTAATAGGTATAGGAATGGCGTTTTTTTTTAAACTTGTAGGACTGCACAAAAACCTGTTGCATATTAGGAACCTTCAATCCACAGTGGAACGATTGAAATGGTTTATCAGTTGATCAGCGCTATTTTTAACATCCGTACGTTTTATTTTAAACTGGGGGGGGGGGGGGGAGGGGGGTCTATTATCGATACAGCATTAGTTTTGTTTTCTTTTTCTCTCTGATCATCTGAGTTTGGGGAGCGGAAGAGGGCATAAGTGTGTAAGTTTGTCGGTGCATGTGTACATGTGTATGAATGCCAGTGTATGTGTGTGTAGTGTGTATGAGTGCTAACGTATGTGTGTATATTGCGAAATTATGTCCATTCAGCTGTATTATGCGCATTTACGTAATGATCAATATTTTATAGCATAGCCATATTTGTTATATATTTATTGTAAAATATTCATAGACAAATGTGCTCATGAATAAAAAAGTTTCAATGGTCCAACTACTCCTTTTCTATGAAACTGAAATAACCTTATGAGTGTGTACAGGAGGCTCCAATCTCCCAAAGGAATAAGGGTCTAACTAACGTCCTCCAAACGAAATCGAAAATTAAATATTTCATGTCTTTTCTCTCAGACTACTTTTTAAATCATTTCTTTCTCATCTTTCCACTCAATCTATATAAAAAAACAGCAAGGAAAAAAAAATTCACTGCTGCGAGGAAGAAATGCCCAGACCTGAAAAAATTACACGTGAAAGATAATTCTTTTTGCTGCTGTCTATTCCTTTGACATGAAAGCGAAGTATCGTAATTTTGTAATGAATGAAAATAGGCCTAAAAATATCGAATAATGCTTTCTCCTCAACAATGATGGCCTCCCTCCTGCCTTTGTTTTGTTTCGACTTTAGTACCGTGCATGTCATAAAAAATAACCATATCAAGCTTGGTGCGCAGTGTCCTGGCGCGCATGAGTTCTGAAGAAGGACTGCAGATTACTACTTTTATTGTAAGAGAGAGAGGGAGAGAGAGAGAGAGAGTACGTCATCGAATAATGCTTGCCATGCGGGTGTTACTGAGCCAGTTGTGAGTTGTTTTCTTCCTAGATCTACATAATCTGTGTGCTGATTGTGCGTGTTGTGTGCAACCCGTTCTTTGAACGAGCCCTTACACTAGTTTTCTAAAATAAAAACAACAACAGCAAAATTAAACTGGAGTTAATCACCTTTTTCATCCAAGGTCACCAGTAATTACCCTAAAACAATTAGATTTTAAAATGAAAAGACAATAAGGTTAAGCTGGGTTCCCATGTATACGGAAATGGAAACGACTACGGAAACGTCAAAGAGCCTTCAAGTAGTGAAATAGAAAGAATGTTTCCGAACGCCGTCTCCGTACACATGGAAACACTCTTTCATTTTACTATATGACGGATTTTTTGCCGTTTCCTTTTCCGTACACATGAGAACCCAGCTTTAATCGTTAGATATTGTTGCCCAGCAGACATCCACGCCCACCCGCCCACGGTAATTCCACCATCTTGTACTAAAGATCAAATGTTAACGATCTCCCAACCTCTCACTGTGTCCAGCTGCTGTGTGGCTTCCTCCCAGCACCTCACCCGGCCATTTGTCCAAGTTTGGGGGGGTCCCGACCCCCCTCATTTGTCCGGTGACGGGGCCCGTGGTAATGTGACATATGCCTGTCCGCTCCCCGGGGAGCTCCCAGTAGTGTTGGCTCGAATAGCACATTGTATTGTTCGAACGAATATCGAATATTTCGAATATCTAAGTGTTTCTAGAATACCATAGTGCTGGGCGACTTCGCGCGAGACGAGGGGAAGTGTTGAGGGTCTTGCGTTTTAACTAAGCTCACTTTCAGATGAATGTGTCAAATGTCGAAATTGTCTCCCTATCCCCTGCGAATGAAAAAAAAACAACTCGCAGATCTGAGTGCCGAATAATTTAAAAAATATTCGACACATATCATCATTCGAATATTCGAATACTTGTGTGGGAATTCCCCAGCACTAGATGTGTGTGTGTGTGTGTGTGTATATATATAAGATAAGATAAGATAAGATAAATTTTATTCGTCCTTGTACAAGGAAATTTGTTTTGATCATTGAATACATAACAATACAGTTACAGAAGCAGAAAGTATGATACATAGCGCGCACACACACATATATACACACACACTGATAAATTAACTAAATTAACAAAATTAACAGTGCACACAATATGCTTCCCTAACTAAAACACATTGACCTGACACGCAGGACATAATTCAACTGTGCACAGATTACGATCAAGATGACGACATTATTGTAACATCCTAGTTGATGATGGAATAAACGATTTAAAGTAGCGCTCAGTTTTAGTTTTCTTTGACAACGGCCTTAAACTTCTTACAGATCTTATATATTCCTTGTTCAGGGGATGTTGGGGGTCATTTATAATAATATTAGCTTTTTTAATACAAGCACCAGTGTACAGCTCATCAAAATATGGCAGATCACAGATACAAATTTTGGATGGTTTTTTAATTAAATTATTGATCTTATTTTTATCTTTTTGTAAGATGTTTCCTCCCCAACAGACAACTCCATACATCAAAACGCTCTGAATAGCCATGGTGTAAAATATTTTCAGAATGCTTTTGCTAACTTTTAAAAAGCGGAGCTTTCTGAGGAAATACATGCGCTGGTTGGCTTTCTTGTATACATATGTTACATGCGCATGCCAGTTAAGCAATGAATCAATAGTAATGCCAAGATATTTCACCTCTGTGACAATTTCAACCTCTTCATTGTTGATAGTAAGAGGGCAAACAGGATCGTTGTTATTTTTCCTAAAGTCAAAAACAAGCTCTTTTGTTTTCTTAACATTCAGTAGAAGATAGTTGTTATTACACCAACAATGAAAGGATTGTACAATGTTAGAATATTCGTGGCCAGAGTTAGGTAAAAGGCCTAAAATAGCAGAGTCGTCGGCAAATTTAAGAAGGTAAACGTTGTTGTGTGTCACAGTGAAATCATTTGTATACAATGTATACAAGGCAGGTGACAGCGCGCAGCCTTGTGGCGCTCCTGTGTTTGTTGTGAGTAATTTGGAAAATGTGTTGTTTATATCCACAAACTGGCTTCTCTGTGTTAGAAATTCGAAGATCCAGCTCTTTAAAAAAGAACTCACGTGCAGGTTGGTAAGCTTTATGTCAAATAGCCCAATAGTTGCAGGTTTGAATTCAATGGTCTGCTGGACTAAGTGGATTCGACCATCTAATTTATAATTTGTGACTTGCCATTCCTTACCCTACTGTCTAATTTCTATCCCAATTTTTTTTAAAGTCCATCTCATTAGGTATACTTTCTCCTTTATCACATCTTATTTCTTAATTTTGATCTCTTCCTCTGTCGTTTGCAAATTCTTTCTCTGTGTGTCCGTGAGTCTATCTGTCGTCTTTCCTATTAAAAAGCTGTAAAATATTCATTCTGTCTCAAAGACTGGGGCACAAAATATCAAATTTGTATGTAGCCTTGAAGCAAGCAAATGAAAAAAAAAAAACAACCACCTCTCACCCATTGTCCCCAGGGATATTTTTTAGCCGAAAGTTAGGAAACAAAACCATTAGGCGAGCATTTCCCCTGTCACCATGGTGACTGTTCTTGTCAAAGCATAACATTACAATAGGGCGGTTGTCAAATTGTTGTCTTTTGGCGTCTTAGCTCATCTACACTATTGATGGTGCGGCTCAGCCTCGAGCCTCTAAGATCCTGATATTTACAGACAAGACAGTCAGATTTCACGAAATCTTAAAACATCTCTAGAGATAGGACGTACATTTGTATGAAATGAAAGTAAACTTCATGCTCTGTGCCATTCGTGTGTGGGAACATCTCCAGACACCTGACGGGTGAGAAAAAGAGCATTTTCCGCATTTCTGAATTGGTTAATGACCAATTTATGCGCAGTTACTCTGCACGGCCTGCTTTGAATGGGTCCTCACGTGGTCTCAGAAAATAAATACCGTTACACGTCAGACATCGTGTAAGTAATGATATACCTGTTTGAAATGAAATAGGATAAACGTTTTTATTTGCCGCCTATCAGATAATCCATCTTGTAATCCCAGTATACACACATTGTCATATGCCTCAATGGCTGCCGATGCTGCCTGAACTATTCCAATGCCATGGTAATATTCACTCTCTACCACCAATCCATCTGAACAAGTCTGAGAATCCCATTCATCTCCCACGCTATAGTCTTACCACATACTCAATCTTTGTGACGTGACCCAGATTCTGACTCACAAGGCTCTCGGATTGAAGAAAATCATCCGTCCTGGCCGATGTCCAAACTCGTGACAAATGAAATCCGCGGCCCCGGGCACTTAAACCGGAGAAACTGTTCTTGTTGTGACAATTCGATGGAATGTTCCAACGTCCAAGGCTGAAACTGAACAGGCTGACTGAAAAATTTGTACTGGCCCGGATTGTGCGGGAGACTCCAAAACTGGAAGACGGGGAAATGAGGATCCATTTTTAAAAGTCCTCACGGGTTAAAGAGAAATAGAAAAAAGTAAGTGAAATAAGATTACATTAAAATTTAAAAACAACAGCAACAACAAATTAACAACTGTCACGAGTGGAGTGAGCGATAGTTAATAATTACGGGGAGAAAGGAGGAGAGTAAAATTAACGCACGTAGACAAGTAAGTTAAAGCGTGCATGTTGTGAGTTGTGGGGGGTCTGAATGAGGCGAAAGCGCTGTATTACTATCACTGCAAGTTAGAAGGTCCTACTGAACGGACGCTAGTAAGAGCCCAGCGGGCGAACATAAGGGGAGCAGTCAGAAGACGGATGAGAGTGTTTTTTCCAGTGATGACTGGTAGGTAGAACGTTGATTGATAATTATGATTGATGTATTATACTATATTCGTCTATTACCATGATGTAAATAAGTATATGTGAGGAATGTGGAAGTCCTTGATATTGGATATAGCAATGTGCGCCATGAGCGATAGATGAAAGTTGAGTTCATGGATTTGTAGCGCGAGTGAGTAGTGTGTACTCCGATGGAGGTGTGTTGCCGTAAGATGTTTGGTGAGTGAAATGTGAACTATTGTGTGTACGCTTCATGGGTTGTAAGGAGAGGTGGAGTGAAGAGAAATGGTAGGGTATTATACCAATGTAATGTTATTCTTGTAGGTGTCGGGGACGGGCCAAAGAGCCACCTCGGTGAGCACAGGGGATAGGCCAGCATAGGGCCGGAGGCCACACATAGGCCAAGAGTGAGGCTGTCGGTGCAGGACAGTAGAGGCACATAAAGTCGTGGCAGTCTGGCCACGGACAGGGACGTAGATATGAGCGTGAATGTGATAATGTACTATTGCCATGTTGATGGGCTATTGAAATGATAATGTACTATTGCCATGTTGAGGGGCTATTGAAATGATAATGTACTATTGCCATGTTGATGGGCTATTGAAATGATAATGTGCTATTGCCCTGCTGAGGTGCCAGTGGAATGCTAAGGTGTATGACAATAGGAAGGTGATATTGAGAGACTGCGGTGCCAGTGAATTATTAATGTGCTATTAAGACCCTGAGGGGAGAGGCTGAGGCCGAAGTGTCTTTAGGAAGTAACTACCGGGTTGTGGATCCGAGGAAGAGTGCATGTGAGAATAAGGCCGTTGTACGGCAGCTAAATTCAATAATATAATGTATGTAATTGCGCTATTATCTGGATAATTATGTTTAATAAATGTGTGAGTCTGATGGATTGTTCTGTTAAGTGTTAAACTTGTTTGTTCGTGATTGTTGTCCTGTCATAAATTATTACATCTCCCAGTCTGGGATTTGTGACAACAACAAAACAACAACAACAACAACAAACGGGCGAATAAAATTTCGAATTTCATATCATATTTCAGGCACGTTAATGGCAGTGTCGAGTATCACAGCCGATGTGGCGGAAGCTGGAATGCCCAGAACACAGGCGGTATAGAAGGAGGGACAGATTGAATGTTACGATGGGGATACAGAGACAGAGAGCTGGTAATCCAATACCATTGTTCAAATAATTCATTAATGTCTCCCTCTAGAAGAGCGAGATGTAAAATGTAGGCCGTGAATCCCCGAGATAAAATGCGGTTCCCACCTAAACTCTTGAAACAATATTGTAGTTTGCGATGGACGAATAAACTTGTGGATATTTATCAATTTTGTGCTATCCTCAGCGAGGACAATTTTTCAAAGTTGGGCCCTACCATTTCCACTTTTTATCTAACATTCTTGAAATTTTCTGTCTGTATTTTTTTGCTTTGGTGGACGGTCAAAACTGTGTGTTCACTCAACAAACTGGCGTGCCCATACCAAGACTCCAGTGACTGAAGTAAAGTGTGACAGTATTTTAGTGCAGTTTAAAAGACTACCAATATCAAATTGTACAGACACGGGCTGAGTTCGGAGAACCTGAAGTAAATTCCTAACACTAGTAATCATAATTCAGTAACAGATTTATCACGAGCAACACCAGGTATCCCAGCGAGTTAACAATAATCCTCACTGACACACCCGTTGTCCTGTAGATTCTTGGGGATTTCCACAATCGCACAGTTTTCGAAGAGTACCTAAACATTCAGATTTACGTAGCTCCACAAAACCAAACGTTTAGAAGGGCAGGCGAAACATGTATTTCAAATTAGATAATGTTACGTTAAATAGATATTTTATGGGGAATTGACTTCGGACATTCTTCTGCAAAGACAAAATAGCTGACTTTCACTCCAAGGAGAGGACGCAAGGACAAATCAGACAGACAGAAAGAAAATGGTACATTTTAATGGGAGCTCCTCGAGTGATTTTATTCCTTCCCTCGTAAGAGGAATTTAAGCTCCCTCTTTAATCCTTATAAACAAGAGAGCAATGGCTATAATGAGCTTTGTGTAGCTTTGGCAAGGACCCTAAGTCTCTGTGACATGGAGAGATAAGGGTGGAACTCTGGCGGTGCTCCGTGACCTTTTCAGAATCAGCTTTGTTATATTATAGGGAAGTATGTCAAGAATTCACAAAAATGGTTGTTAGAACTTTGCCATGACCTTTCCAGATCATATTTGTCATAATATAAGGAAGTATATTATCCAGAATTCCACGAAAACTGGTCAAAACTTTTCCTAACCGAAGTTGAACTTTGTACCTGCTTAATAAACTTATTGGCCATTTTTGGGGGAGAAAGTTACGTTCTTCTTCCTTTCAATAATTGATCACAATGAAGGTCAGCATCTTGGGCTAGGAAAGGTTACACATGAAATATTAGCCGGTAGATGAGAATGGCTGTCTATTCAGAGACAGAATGAGAGATAGAGCGAGTGAGTTAGAGAAGTCGAACACACACACAGACCTAATTATTTATACACATGTCTGTTAGGGGAAAGGGGAACTAGATGAAATTTTTATAGTCGCGTACAGTAAAGGCAAAATAACAATGACAATGATAATATAAGGGACTCAATGAAGAAAATTCGATTTTCCAGCCTGCTCGAAAATATTACAGCAGAGAGCACAGACAGACAGATAGAGTGACAAGCGAAGTTAAAGGAAAAAGAGTTAAATAGATGGATGGACGAAAGTGATCAGCTGAAAAGGTGGAGTTGTATTAAGAATGATATCTTTATGAATAATTATTAACGTATCCTTATTAAATAACTTTATACCCACTCCCCGGGCAGAACTGTAAGGTCACAAGTGAAGGTACTGAGAAAATGGGCAGAATCAAGTAATTCTTTATCTGGTCTCGAATTCGCCCTTTTTTCACATATTACCTTTTTGTCAGAATTGATTCCGCATAGTGCGGACATTTCCGAAGTAAGACTGGGGTCCAAGGAATCAAACTAAGAAACCTGCAAGCCTAGATCCTCTTCAGAATAATTACAATCAAGGCTTTTCTCTCATCGATCTAAGATACGCAAAGGTTATGTTTTTCTCGGCTGCGGAGCATGATGACCCACAGAAATTGAGGTCATCGGATCCAAATTTTGGGTTCGCTCGGACTTTATTAAGGACAAGCAGAAGGCTGCTGTTAAGGGGGCGTAGCCTAATTACAAAGCCAAACACAGAATATACTGATTTATGTTCACTGTTCAGCTAGAGCTTTCTATGTAAAATATTACGCTCCCCTAACAACAGCCCCAGGGGAATAGCCAGGACTACATAATATATCTTTCCTGGTGGCCCCAAAAAAAAGCTACGAAGATGAGGAAAATAACAAGAAAACGAGACAATCACAGTAAAGTGTAAATGCCAAGGGCACCGATCCTCCAAGAGCAAAGATCTCTGTTACAAAACTTTCGCTCGAGGTTAGAAAACTAGGCTTCCCTCGGCATCTTTATTGGTAATATTTTATACACCGTGATAATTCAAATCTGCATCAGAAAGTGCCGCCAAATCACTCTCAAATGGCCGGGAACCTTGGACAAAAATACATACCCTTGATTTTGCTATAAATGTTAGGAGAACCACTCTGGCCTACTGAAAATGCCGGATATAGTGAGATAAAGGGTCGCAAAGCTAAGAAATTTCTCAAAAACACCCCCTATGTGACATTACAGATTAGCGCTCATTTCAGCGAAAACGTTAAAAATAAAGTCGTACCCAGCCAAATACCAAAGAGATACCCATACTTAATATACCTCAAATTAAAACGAAGCCGATTTCCTACCCTATCAAATTATTTTTTTTGCAGCTCGAACAAGTCGTAAATATATCATACTAATGGTTAAATCTGGCCTAAAATGGATGAGCCCACGTAACTCACCGTCAAAAATTGACGCAGTGCAGAAAGTTTTATAAATTTTGGTCGCGTAGTCGCGGAGTCTTAGGTGCTTAATTGTCCACCTTCTGGCTCCATTATAGCAAAGATGCTGCGAACGATAAGATGAGAGACTGTCTTCTTCGCACCAGTAAGAAAACCGTACACACAATTTGCGCGCTGATCGGGGGCGGGGCCCTTGGCGCACAGTATGAAAAGAATGCTTGCTATAATGGTAAATTTATGATGCAGAATTGTGACAGTGCTACTGCGACTAAAAAAAATGAAAATGATAGCCAGAGTTTCCCCACGGTGATTAAGGTTATAATTCCACAGGGACTGACGACAATCCAGGCCTATAGCGATAGCTGGCAGTGAACAAAATTCAATATTTTCCCTATTTTGCTTTGTAAAATACGGCACTTTTCATGACTTCAGCGCGTTTGTCGCTAGGTGGCGATGCGAAATCTGAGCACGCCAAAAGCACTAGCTGTTTTATCTTATCAATTCTAGTGTCTTTGGTATTTATCAGTTTCATCCAGGGTGCCAAAATAATATATTGGTTTACAAGCTTTTCCTTCTTGTTTGCCAAAATAACATCTTCCAGACAGCAAATAAAAATTGTGAGGAGAAAGATTATTATGATTGTTGCAATCAAGAAAAAAGCTTTCAGTTTTGATGTGTTGGGACTCTTGTAACGTAACAAGATTTATGGCAAACAATGGCCTGGGGCTGTTCTGTGCCGGCGTTGGCTTTTCTGAGAGACAAATTTCTATCAAATGTATACGGACGCAATAAGGCTATTGTTCAATTCAAATGAATCTCACAGAAAGAGTATTCCGGCGGTATTTTCCAGTCTGCTGATATCTTTCCCTCTACTAAAAGCTTGATACAGAAAGAAAAGAAGTGAACCTATTTGAGACTTTGTCTAGACAATATTCAGGAACGTTCGATCTGCAGATGGGTTGGGTTAAGTGATGACGTGATTAAATATGTCTTAACGGTTGGTATAGCGGCAACGTCAAATTAAGCAGCTTTCCTGCATTCTATGAAACGCCGATTCATCATTTTATGGGAATTTCTGATCTGATCCTGTTTCTTGGATTCTTTTTCTTATATGTGCTTGTTTATTTAAATCCATCATCATTATTATGTTTCTGCTCTTTATAAATCATTTTCCATTGATAAACATTACCCAAATGTCGAGCTGGTCTTAGGATTTAGAGAGCATAACTGCATGTATTTTTTTATTCGGTTGTTCAGATGATCAAAGTTCTCCTGACAGTATGTCATCCATGCATGGAACACTGGTAAAAATGGCATATCTGACGATACGTGTTTTTTTTTTTTTTTCAAAGAAACCACAGGACTCCGAGTCAAAGCCAATCTTTGTTCCGGCACATTCATGTTTGAAACTGCGCAGATTAATGCACACGCACACACACACACACACGGACAAACAGACGAATGCACACGCACACGCACACACACACGGACAAACACAGACGAATGCACACGCACACACACACACACACGGACAAACAGACGAATGCACACGCACACGCACACACACACGGACAAACACAGACGAATGCACACGCAGACGCACACACACACGGACAAACACAGACGAATGCACACGCACACACACACGGACAAACACAGACGAATGCACACGCACACGCACACACACACGGACAAACACAGACGAATGCACACGCACACGCACACACACACGGACAAACACAGACGAATGCACACGCACACGCACACACACACGGGCAAACACAGACGAATGCACACGCACATACACACGGACAAACACAGACGAATGCACACGCACACGCACACACACACGGACAAACACACACGAATGCACACACACACACACACACACACACACACAGACACTTCATTTGCCCATAAAATGCACAAAATTTGCTGTTGTTCCACTTTATAGTTTACCAGAAAAAGAATAGTACTTTGAATCGAATGTGAAATATCTTTATAACGACCAAGAATAGTTCTATAAACAACAAAGGTGTTGAATAAACTTCAACGGGACTGTAAGACAATGCAGCGGCTGTGACACATGGAAATCTCATGGCGAATGTCTGATCAACACTTGCCAAGGAAACTGAGCGTTATTTGTTGTCATTGATTTCGCTTCAAACTAACGGCCTGTACAAACAGCCAATGTACAACACGCAGAAATCGTTACAGAACAAACGTGGCACATTAAACACAATCTGATATTGTTCGTTTTCCCCACGAAATTCCAGTTTGGTGAGTGCAAGGCATTTTTCAACCAAAACAGCACTTCAGTGGACACCGGAGGGACGGCGCAAGCGAGGCAGACCCAAGGCAACCTGGCGGAGAACAATCGAGGCAGAGATGAAATCCTTCAATCACTCATGGGGAACTCTCGCAAAGATGGCCCAGGACAGACAGGGCTGGAGATCCTTTGTTGCTGCCCTAAGCACCAGTGGGTGCAACAGGAAATAGTAGTAGTAGTAAGGCATTTTTCGACTTCTTATTTGAACCATCCTTACCATAATGAATGTCGCCTAGCTACTGCATTTTTGATTTTGAACTTTCGTCTGTTTTTAAACGTGGTGTCACACCGGTCATTCATCACTGGCGCTTGATCGTGCACCGTCCAGACTTGAACTGGTGCAATGTTGTCAGGGGCATGTACTCTAATTACAAAGTCAAATAAAGAAAATACAGAGTTACGTTCATTATTCAGCAATGGCGTTTCATGTAAAACACCACGTGCCCCTGACAATAGCTAAAAAAGTGAGCCCTTGTCAGGTAACGGAACAAATCACACAGGTGGTTCATAGTTGAATGATACATTATGAACAATCATTGAGACAAGTGCCGTCACCCGACAAGAGCGCAGTTTTTCAAAGTTAAATGTGAATGATGAAGTACGAACGATGAATGGCCCGTTCAACGCCAGGCTAAGGTGTGAAACCGAAACGGTTGTTATTAGGGGACCCCTTACGAATTACAAAGCTGTATAGAGAAAATACTGAGTTGTGTTGACTGTTTAGTTGTAGCAGAGAGTATAATATGTATGGGGATGGATGGTCTAGAGGCAAGGTGCTCGCCTCTCACGCCGAAGGTACCGGATTCGGATCCCGGTCGGTGGAGGCATATTGGAATTTTAGAGTTTTTCTCATATTTTCCAGTCCCTGATCATATGGTTGGTAGGATCGAGCATCTAGTCTTCTCGGATAAGGACGAAAAATTCGGAGGGCCCGTGTGCATATTGCGCACATTAAAGATACCTTGGCAGTTAGAAATCGTGAAGAGCAGGCCGTACAAGGCCGCTGCCAGCGCAAAATTCTAGAAAACTAATCCCTACCACAACAAGAAAAGTTAGGTATAAATGCCAAGGGCAGCGAACATAAGATAAAGACCTAAACACAGTATAGTATTATACAATACATACTCTCTGGCTGTGGCATACACTGTAAAATAAGACAGTCAATTAACACTAGCCAGCTGAAACTGCAGTGACTGGTCGTGGCGGTTTGGCCTTGACCTCGAGGCTGAACAAACGCCCAACCTTGTCGTCGTGATCATTCAACAATTGCCTAAGTCAAGTTTTGGTGGTTTTTTTTAAATCAAAGAAAACTATTAGCTTTGAATATAGTGGTAGCTGTTGTTAGGGGAGCGTAGTATTTTACATAGAAAGCTATAGCTGAACAGTGAACACAATTCAGTATTTTATCTGTTTGGATTTGTAATCAGACTACGCTCCCCTAACACCAGTCTAAAATGGTGATTTATGTGGATGTGGGTCACCGTTTAAAACCACATAAATCAATGAAATAAAACAGTGTAACTGTTGAACGATGCAATATGATTGTCTGATTGATGTGAGCATTTTATCTCGAGACATCAAAAACATGATTTGGGCAGTTGTGGAATGACCCTGACTTTTTAGTTTCAGACATAATTAATTAGCTCGGAAGTTTCAGCCATCAGTCGCCGATCCTCATGACTTTAATGATTTTATTCATTGATTAGAATGATACACCAATCCTCTGTCCCTCATGACTTTGATGATTTTATTCATTGATTAGAATGATACACCAATAATCTGTCATGAGAGCGGATAAGCTACACCAGAGCATTAAATTCCTTTCAGAAGCCCTAAATCTTAAATAACAAAATAAAAGCATTGTCAACACAACCTGCAGTCTTTGAGAGGTATCAGTAGGTTGCTTGTATGACGCCCTGGTATGTCGCAAAACTCTAGTTTCCAGATAAAGGCGTATCCCTCTAAGCATCGTTTCGTCATACAGGGAAATTCTACGAGCTGGGAGGGAGATACGCCACTAAGGCGAGCGATACGTCGGTAACTCGTATTATGATACGTCTTTGAATTTGAGTTTGAGTTTGGGGTTTTACGGCGCGTCGGCACGACGACGGCCACTTTGTGCCCTTCACGGTCTATTTGGGTACACTTTTCTTTATTTATGTTTCGTATTCAGAGCTGTTAAGTTTAACATAGAATTAAATACATTCATATAAGTTTAACTCATTGCTATTCTAAAAAAAAATGTTTGTATAGATCTAGAAAAAGTTTTGTAAACGAGTATAAAAGTTATTAAATCAAGTTGTAGATCTTAGCCTCTCACGGAAAGGACAGGATGTGTTACAGGTCCACGCCAGAAAATAATTCTTTCATGGATCCGCAGGCACAGTGCCCTCTTCGGATATGCATGAAGTCTACACATTGGGTTAAAATAATTATGTTTTATCGATAGTCGGCAATTTGCATGCCGCACATTCGGGGGGGGGGGGAATCTTCCCCCTTGAGGACAAAACGGTGTGTGAGGTGGGTGTGACCCAGACGGATTTTACCAAGGACAATTTCATCTCTCCGATTTTGTTCAGAGGCACGTGTCCACTGTCCAAGTTGTGATACACATATATTGTGACTGTCAAAGCGAACTAAAAATCGGTTGCTGCCGTGTTTCTCTTGCCGAAAAGGGTCATGCATTAAGTACCTATGCTCCATTTTGCCAGATTTTTAACCCTCCCCTCCCAGTGCGCTTTTTATACTGTGGCGTCAAGCTCTGCCCCCTCTCTTGAACAAACATAGGGCCATATCAGAATGGTGAATGTTCGTGCAAGATTTTCAAGTTTTTAAAACTTTAAGTGTCATTTTGAAAGGACTGTTTAACTGGCCAAGGAGGCTTCCGGCCTGGAGCAGCCAAAGTGCCTCTTAAACTACCATGAGAAGAAAAACCTCATCAAAAACAACAGACGGCAGCAAATAAACCAACAGGATAAATATCATCCCCTGAACAGAGAGGATCAAGTGATATTGTTCAGACTAAGAACTGGCCACAATAGGCTCCACCACCATATGTTCATCAAGTTTAGAATATGAACATCTGCCATATATGAGTGCAGCCAGTCTCCTCAAAACACAGAGCATTATATTGCAGAACTGCACACTCTTTTCAGCATTGCGAGAAACATATTGACCCAAACCCACCGACCTGAATATCAAACTCTATGGTGCTCTGCCAGAACTGCAGAAAACCGTAGATTTCTTAAAAGAACAAATCTGCAGATTTAGATTGGTGAACGAAAGAAGAAGAAGAAGAAAGGACTATTTGATTGTTTCATGAGCCATATAGCCGGTATTCAAATCTTATATCACCCCCCCCCCCCAAATCGCCTGCATACTGTAACTTAAGGAAGGCCCAACAGGCAAAATGGCGTGAAAACACAAGAACGACAGAGCTGAGTCCATAAATCATTAACGAAAATGACTATTCGCTTCGATATGGAAATTGTTTCTGTGACTCTTTTGTTTGTGTAGGACGAAACAAATGGATCGATAACTGACTGGTGGAAAACATCACATACTACATTAGCCATCCCACTCTTGCCACGAATCCACTACGTCCCACCGAAGAACAACATCCAGTGGGGAAATTAAAAAAAAAAAAGTTATGGAAATTTTTCTTTGAGGAAATACATTTTGGAGATTTCACAGACGAAGAATTGTATCAGACCTCATATGTCAGAATGAGAAAGGGCCTTTTATCGGGGCAAAGCTGAGACAGACACTAAAAGACAGACGACATCCTAATGATATTTCCATCAGATAGTGCCAGAAACACCCAGCGGGCTGGAGGTTGAGAGGGTCTATTTGCATCTCTAGACATGTCTGTCTCTCACCGGTTCCCTGTATCGCTGAGATGGAAATATAGAGAACAGTTTTGTGTGGAATGGGTGACGTGCGATACGAGAGTGTTGATTGTTGCGGAAATGGGAGGAAAGCGTGAGGAAGTTGGTTTTGTCAATGAGATTTGAAGCAATCGATACAAGAGAAACTGTTTTGGGCCAGCAACTAATTAGTTATAAATTGAATAACACTATATATATAAATAAGCCAATAAGAGAATCACAGACATGTACAGATTCGCTGAGTGCCATAGTTAAGTATGGATACACTCAGCGGTGCAGATATTGCGTGGATGAGCTCAGCGCTACAGACATTTATTGATACGCCGCATGGATACGGTCTGCGCTCCAGATATGTATATAGTCAGCGATACAGATATGTATGGATGCGCTCAGTGTTACAGATTTGTATGGGTACGCTCAGAGTCAAAGATATGGACGGATACACTCAGCGTCAAAGATATATATGGATACACTCAGCGCCACAAATGTGTGTGGACACGCTCAGCGCCACAGATATGTATGGATACAATCTGTGTCACGGATATGTATGGATACGGTCAGCGCCACAGACATGTATGGATATGCCCAGTGCCACAGATTACATGGATACACTCAGCAGCACAAGTATGTATGGATACGCTCAATGGCGCGGATAGGCGTGGATACAGTCTGTGTCCTAGACATGTATGGATCCGCTCAGCTCCCCATTTTGGATAAAGCATCACAGATATGTGTGGATACGCCTAGCGCCACAGATATAACAATATAATATGGATGCACTCCAAGCTACATGCATGCATGGATACAGTCAGCCCAACCGATATATACGGAAACTGTCACAGCCACAGAAAGGAAAATATTTGAATTCCTCAATTCTTTTGTCTGAAAGCGGTCGGCAAAGTCTCATCATTCTTCCTCCTTTGTGTATCTGAACAAAGGAATCAGCTATAAAGCCAGTTTCGATCGTTCAGTGCAGAACTCAACATATTTCCCTGACAAATCGTCCTCTTAGAATGACAAGGTTCTATCTCCACTTATTAAGCTGAACTGAGTTACACACTACACACTACTTCTATGGGCCTTCTCCATTGTGTGTCGAAGTATCAAGCGGATTCTGTGTGTAATTTGCTAATATTACTGAAAAGAAAAAAAAAAGTCTTTGCGCTAAAAGCTGTGATCACATGAAACTTCAATCCTCGTGTTCTCAAAAAGTTGACGGAAGGGAGTTAGAACCTTTTCACTCGTAGGGGATGAAATGCTGTGCACGAAACCAAAATATTTAGATCTATCATCAATCTGGATTTCAGTTCACGAAGTCGTGGAAAGATATCGATTCTGTAGAACACAGATCCATCGAGTTTCACAGAAGTGGGGGAAAAAAAGTTATCGTGACACGATGAATATGTTCAGTACAGTATTCGATTTTCTTTAAAAGGAAATTTCGATGAGTATCGAAACAAGGCTGTGTGTGACTTTTTCATATCCGATTTGAATAACTACCGTATGTATTTGTCTCGATTCGAAATTCAAGATTGACTGTACTGGCTTTGATTTACAATAGGCAGACATGCAGTGTCTTATGAAAACACCATAGAAATTGAGTGTGCTGAGGTTAGACGGGAGAGAAATAGGCTGTGGATCACAGTCGTTGGGTGCAAGGTTATGCTGGAGAGGAAAATAAGGGTATAATTATTTGCGGAGTCCTACAAAAGTGGACGGGTGCGTTCAAGTTAAAAGAAGGCCAGACACATGAAGGAAGGACTCCAACGTTCAGTCTTTGGAGCCTTTTTCTAGCTGTAAACTGTACACTGAGAATTATGACCGTAAACTGTTTGTTTCAGACAGTTCGCTCATTTTGCAAGTTTTAAAAGAAACAACCCCCCCCCCTCCCCCCCCCCCCACACAATATCTATCTATCTATCTATCTATCTATCCATCTATTTATCTATATATCTATATACGCTAGGCGATCAATACAACAAATGAATGAATGATGAATGATTAAAAACGCGGATACTGTGTAGATTGGCTAAATATAATCGATTAACCAGATTAGTAGATTATGTACATCACTGTAACATACTGAATTGACAACAGTCTTCGTGTTGTTTTCCTTGCTATTTGAATGTTCCGTTTGTGGAAAATCCAATAAATTAAGCCCACTTACTACAGAAAGGCTGCGCGTGTCTAGATATTTTTGCGTGAGCACTCTCTCACTCACTTTCTGTCTTTACTTCTCCAAGTGCTACTTGATGCAAAATGGTCCTTTCATGGAATCCAACGCTGGGTAACAAGTATAACGGGCATTCCTCTTAATAATAACAGCCATTTTTCAAAGTATATGCCTGGGGAAAAAATGAATGGTTGTGTTGTAAAGGGTAGTGATTAAATTCAAATTTTTTGTTAGCATTATCTTCCTTGCGTAATCATGTGACGTAGCCACCATCTTGGACAAGAGCATATGTTTACAACCTCCATCAGTTAGCAAGATTATCATCCTATCAGTTACTTAAACTAATAGTAGAAAACAAGATTTGGGGGAAAACCCAGCTAGTTGAATGTAGGTTAACCATCAAATAGAGTGGTGAGTGGAGAAGGTGAGGCAAACAACTGGCCATGAGTAAAGCTCAGACTACTCATATCAACTGACTAGTACGAAATGCAATGTTTGTCTCACTTAAAAGCAAGGTTAAGGCCACGGAATCTGGGAACTTTGGGTGAAGTTGGTGAAGCCTATTGCCTCAGTCTGCTTAAAAGTAAAACTTGATTATTTATGTTGTTTTTTTTTCAGTATGCTCAAATGCATTTTTCAAATGTAGGAAAACATTGTTCACTATTCCTGTTGGTTTGGTTTCACAAATTTTGCAGTTTTATTTTGCTATGTAAAAAACATGGTATATTTTTCTGTCCCATCAGTTACCAACTAAAGTGAAGGCAATTGAATGGATTCATCTTAATTTTCATTATGTAAAACACAGTTTATCATTTCTGTACTATTTTTTCTGGATGACTGATCAATCCATTTTGAGATAAATGGTTGGTTATTTATTTAGTGGCCTTTTCTTTCTTAAAATGTATTGTCTGAACGTCCCGTCAGTTATCGTGGAATGTCCCATAAACCATTTTACGGACTGCATACAACGCCAACGACTGTCTTTTGTCTGTGCAGATTTGGCGCAGTCCCTGTAATCAGGCGAGCTCATTTTTCAGTCCATTATAGTTTACAGATGCTGGGCCTGTCATTTTCCTCCCAGGGGGAAGTTAAGATTTCGGTATATCGCCTCTCTTCCCAGATTATAGCAAAGACGGGGAAGGTGTGTGTGTGTGTGTGTGTGTGTGTGTGTATTTGAGGGAGGGATGTGGTTCTGATCCAACACTAGAGCGTATTTCCAGACATTTCTTACACTAATACGAGACACGGAACACAAGGACACACGGCGCTCTCTAACGTAGTACATGGAGTCTGTGAGCAAATATCCGCGCCCTGACAGGATTCTGGGAAGAATTTGTTCCTAGCCCTGTTCTTTTCCCTAACCTTAAATCTAATCTTTTCCCTAATCCTGAACCTAATCTTTTCCCTGACCCTAAATATTTTTTTTTTTCCTAACCTTGTACCTAATCGTTTCTGTAAACCTGAGCCTAATCTTCCCGTAACCCTGAACCTAGTCTTTTCCCTAACCCTAAATCTGATCTTTCCACTAACCCTAAACCTAATCTTCTCCCTAACCTTAAGTCTTACTCTTACAACCAGAAAACAAAAAGAAAATATTGAGACAGTCTGTACAGAATTGTAAGAGTTGAAAATGGTTAAGACATGCAATGGAATAGTGTAGAATAGCTGATGAAAACAGAAATAAAAGGTAAATGTACTCCAGCTCTTTGAGGTCGTTGCGTGCAATGAATCCACACATTTTGCAGAAAGAATCTATCTGTCACAAGAGACAGAGACACTGGCCGTAAATCCTGCCCCCTTGAGATGTAGTTGTCATCAAAGTCTGGTCAGAAAATACTGATTTCTGTCCAACAAGGAAATGATACCTGGTTTCAAACACAGAAAAGATAGTAGAGTACACTGTATCGAGATCTCTGCTTCACCACAATGTTTGTTGGCGCTGGACAGTACATTGTACTGAGATCTTTGTTTCACGTGGACTTCACCATAATGTTATTGGATCTAGACAGTACATTGCGCTGAGATCTTTGTTTCACAAGGGCTTTACCATAATGTTTGTTGGATCTAGACAGTACATTGCGCTGAGATCTTTGTTTCACAAGGGCTTTACCATAATGTTTATTGGCTCCGGACAGTACATTGCACTGAGATCTTTGTTTCACAAGGGCTTTACCATAATGTTTGTTGGATCTGGACAGTACATTGTACTGAGATCTTGTTTCACAAGGGCTTGACTATGATGCTGTTGGATCTGGATAGCACATTTTACTGAGATCTTGTTTCACGAGGGCTTTTCCATAATGTTGTTGGTCCTGTGACCTAGATCGCACATTGTACCTGTTTGTGTGTGTGTGTGTGTGTGATTTCGAAGTTGTCTGTTGGGACTCGAGCATGTCTGGGGAATCGTTTCGTCCTCTCTCTATCGTCTCCAGATATCTTAATGGTCAGGATATCTTCGTTTACTCTGAGAATTAAGAGATGAAGATTGAAACACATTGTGATCCAGCAGATCGGCAACAGAATTTGAGGGGTAAAAACACAG
Organism: Onchidella celtica; assembly: GCA_963931925.1. Lineage (NCBI taxonomy): Eukaryota > Metazoa > Mollusca > Gastropoda > Systellommatophora > Onchidiidae > Onchidella > Onchidella celtica. The sequence goes on from OZ007567.1 coordinate 5,086,637, forward strand.
CTGGTTGGCAAAAGGAGCATTTTTTTTTTAGAATCATGACTTCAGCAGTACAGGCTGGGGAATATGTGAGTGTGCATGAGAAAACCCACAATAAGTCGGCAACATGACATTTTGAGTTCTGTACATATAATAAAAGACAAAGACATTTCTGATAAATTGAAGACAATGACCCTGTCACGAGTGGAGTGAGCGAGATTCAAGGATTACGGGGGCATGGAAGTGTAGGATGGACTCACGGGATAGTGAGGCTGCTCACCTGTATTGACTTCTGTTAGTTAACGTTGAAGCGTGCATGTTGTGAGTGAAGTTGAGGCGTAGTAGAGGCAAAATCTGAATAGTCAGATCACTGCAAGTTAAGAAGCCCAAGGGGACAGACGTGAGATCAGAGGCAGTCGGGAGATTGTGTGTTTTCCAGTGATGACTGGTAGGTTGAACTGTGATTGATAATTATGATGATTGATGTACTAGATTCTCCTATGACCATGATGTAAATAAGTTATATGTGAGGACTGTGAAAGTCATTGATTACTGTGTATAGAGATGTGCGCAATGAGCGATAGATGTAAGTTAGGATCATGGATTCGTAGCGAGTCTGAGTACGGTGTAACACGGTGGAGGTGTGTTACCGTAAGATGTGTGGTGAGTGAAATGTGGACTATTGTGAGTACGCTTGATGGTTCGTAATGAGTGGTGAAGTGGATAGTAATTGTGTGGTGTATTACAGATGTAATGTTATTCTTATAGGTGCCGGGGTCGGGCAGAGAAGCCACCCGCGGTGAGCGGACTTGTGCCGGGGTTGGGCAGAAGGCTACCCACAGGCCGCCTGAGTGAAGCTGTCGCGCAGGACAGCGGGAGCACATGAGTCGTGGCAGTCTGGCCACAGACAGGGACGTTGTTATTGTCCTTGTTGCTATTAATATGTTAATGTGCTATTACGAGGTTAATGTGCTATTAAGATGTTAATGTGCCATTGAGAATATAATGTGCTATTGAAATAGTAATGTGCTGTTAAGACCTCGAGGGGAGATTGAGATACGGAGATTAGGTTGAGCAGGCGCCAATAAGAGAGGCCAGCAAGTAATATATATATAGATGTGAGGCTGAGGCCAGAGTATATTTTAGAAAGTATTATCGGGTTGTGGGCCCGTAGAAGCATGAATGTCGGGAGTGCTGACCATTGTATGGTATTGGAATGGAATAATGTAATGCACGTATATCGTTATTTCTATGTATAATAAATGTGTGAGTCTGTTTGGTTGTTCTGTTAAGTGTTATACTTGTTCGTTCGTGATTGTTGTCCTGTCATAATTATTACATTTCCCAGTCTGGGATTTATGACAGACCCCTCTAAAACAAGATTTTGAGAAAATGGCATTTAATCCTATAAGTGGCAATAGCTAATTGACCAAGTAATATTGGAGTGATTGCTGTTAGGAGACCGTAGTCTAATGACTAAGCAGTTATAGAGATCATAGTGAGTAGTGTTCACTGCTCAACTACAGTTTACCCTGTAACATGCCACGGTCCCCTAGCAACAGCCAAGTCGGAAGTTTTTGGATCTTGTTAGGAGACCGTCGTCTAATTACAAAGCCGTTATAGAGATCATAGTGAGTAGTGTTCACTGCTCGTCTATATTTTACCCTGTAACATGCCACGGTCCACTAAACAACAGCCAAGTTGGAAGTTTTTTGATCTTGTTAGGAGACCGTCGTCTAATTACAAAGCCGTTTTAGAGATCATAGTGAGTAGTGTTCACTGCTCGTCTACATTTTACCCTGTAACATGCCACGGTCCACTAAACAACAGCCAAGTTGGAAGTTTGTGTCGGACCCATATTTTCACTTCAAAGCCGTTTTTCTCAAAATCAGCTCTGCCGACTTATAGCGGGTTTTGTCATGCACACTCACATATTCATCTTTATCCCACAACCTCGGGCATTTTTTTCCCATTCGTTTCTTTTCTGGTAAGTAACTTTTACAATGTCGCTTGTGTTTGAAATAAAGACATCTGTATGAAAATTGAAGAAAGCAAAAACTGGAGCACTTTTAGGGTTAGATCCGGCGTGGCTCTGAAACATTCTGACCTCCATCATAGCATGAGCTGCATTATGGGAACTCGTGTTGGGGTGTTCGACACAGTTGTTCGAATACTCGAGTAGTGACTGATCTTGAGTATTCGTTCAAATAATTTTGAAGTTATTCGATACTCGGGTCTGCGTTTTTTTGTTTTTTTTCACTAGCAGTCTGTGCTGAGATAAATTCGAAATGTTTGTCTGAAAATAACCCCAGTCGCAAAGTAGGTCATCGGTAAGTGTGGATTATGGCAGGGGGAATGTAAGAAATACAAGACTTCCGCATGTCGAGTTGTGTTTTTGGATACAGTTGTATTTTTTTATGAAAGCGCCCAGGTATTCGGAACAGGATCGAATATTCGAATAATAACTGAAGGATACTCGATACTCGTTAACCCTCTAGTACCGAGACGAAAACTGCCAATCCCCAAAATTCTGAAATAACATGCTGAACTGATTTTAAATACTCAGATTATTGCAAAAATATAAAAGTGTAATTGGCAAAATTATTTGTTAGTGAAATGAGATTGTGGATCAGAAAACCCGGCTTAAATCGGCAAAGCTGATTTTGAGAAAAACGGCTTTGAAGTGAAAATATGGGTCCGACACAAACTTCCAACTTGGCTGTTGTTTAGGGGACCGTGGCATGTTACAGGGTAAACTGTAGATGAGCAGTGAACACTACTCACTATGATCTCTATAACGGCTCTGTAATTAGACTACGGTCTCCTAACATCAATCAATCCAATATTATTTGGCCAATTAGCTATTGCCACTTATAGGGTTAAATTCCGTTTTCTCAAAAACCTTGTTTGAGGGGGGGGGGGGGCCACTGACTTCAATTTATCAGAAATGTCTTGTCTTTTATTATATGTACAGAACTCAAAATGTCATATTGTCGACTTAAGCCTGGTTTTCTCATGCACACTCACATAATATTATGGTATTTGGGTCTAGAGGGTTCAAATAATGCGACTTACTATTGGACTCAACGCCAATAGTCATTGTACGGGAATGATGTATTATTTTATTACCGTTAACAAGAGTAAATGAATCATTGTGGACTTGAATGGACAGCACCATATGGTATTTAAGTTCCAGCCTGACTACACTTCCATACGGCGTGTTAAAGTATGCCATGGTACATGGTACCCCCCTTTCTCCTCCTCCTCACCTACAACAACAACAACAAACACTCGTTACCAAAAAATATGAAGCTTTTCTTTTTGGAAGCGCATATCCGTACAACATGTATAAGGCACACAATAATTCGATGACGTAGAACACACGCCGGAATACTATATTACTGACCTTGTTAATTTGCATAGTTTTTAAAAATATGAATCGGCTTAGTAGCAAAACAATCCGACTTCTGCTCGGAGATTGCGTGATCTGCGCTAATAATATACTTGAGTGTAGGTCAATCACCAATGGCTACCCCAACCCCTTTTCGCCTGATTAGTCAATCTGACTACCGCCCATTGATACAAACTGACTAGACCCTCACGCCCCCAGGTCCATCTGACTATTCCATTCGTTGTTACTTTAAATTCGTGAACAACATACCAAGTTTTGTTTCAGCAAACCTTCACCAGTCGCGCTTTTTGGTAAAACATGTTGTGCGGATATATGCACTGTCCATATCCATACAACATGTTGTACGGATATACACTTCCATTTTTTTAAGTTTGCCAACAGGGTGAAAAGTGCAAGATGATAAAGCGGAAGAGCAGCGACACACCCCCACACTGTCTGATGATCACTGAGATGCAGCCCAGTTAACCAAGTTTGGTACCCACACGTCGGGAACTTCAGCCTTTGTGTCTGCATTTTATACATTTAATGGATCATTTTCTACATCCATGTATCCCTTGGTGCTGATCACAGACCATTTTGCTGTGGTTGGTTAAAAAACCGTATAAGACAAAACAGAATTATACAGAAAAGCCCAAAAACATTTCCCGTTGCGTTCCGCTTTACTCTTTGTTGGATTCCCATGTAGTGAGGGTGCATGAGAAAACCCACAATAAGCCGGTAACATGACATTTTGAGTTCTGTACATATAATAAAAGACAAGACATTTCTGATAAATTGAAGTCAGTGACCCCTCTAAAACAAGATTTTGAGAAAACGGCATTTAATCCTATAAGTGGCAATAGCTAACTGACCAAATACTGGAGTGATTGCAGTTAGGAGACAGTAGTCTAATAACTAAGCCGTTATAGAGATCATAGTGAGTAGTGTTCACTGCTCATCTACAGGTTACCCTGTAACATGCCACGGTCCCCTAAACAAAAGCCAGGTTGGAAGTTTGTGTCGGACCCATATTTTCACTTCAAAGCCGTTGTTCTCAAAATCAGCTCTGCCGACTTGTGCCGGGTTTTCTCATGCACACTCACATAATTATAGTGATAATTATTCGTACAAAGTTGTAATCCAAAATGGAAAGACAGAAGAAGTTCATTCTTTAAAACGACGTTAGAAAGTGAATTGGACGTAGATTGGCAGACACAATGTTTTCCCGCAGTAAGGCAACTTTTCCGCCCTACACGCTTTCAACAACTGACTGTCCATTATAGACTGAGCGCACAACGCGGGGTGTTAAACCATGCCGTCTAGACATTGTTCTGAGCATCCTGCGGTGAAAATAATGGGTCAGTATCAAAGCATTTGGCGTATTCTCTTTCAATCAGTCTCTCTCTCTCTGATGACTGCTGGCTAACAGTGATATGGAACGAAATAGGTCGTTATAAATAAAGCCGTGCAAGAGAAAAAAATGACAGCGAAATGAGCAAAGTCCAAAACAAGCAGTTTACAGTAGCAATTTTTTACATAACTTATCTCGTGTGTATTACGGATAGCTAGACAAAAAAACCCAAAGAGCTGAAAGTAACTATTAGCTGCCGAGGTCAGACGAAAATACTGAAATTTTAACAGAATATTTCCACCGCCAAACGGGGTTTCAACTGCATGCATGGTAAATTCGGGGAGGGGGGCGAGGGAGGGGGAGGGGGGGGGGGGAGGGGAGATTCGATAGTATAAAAGTCAGGAATTACGTTTACTTACGTTTACTTACTTGGCCTCAGTACCACTTTCGTCGACAGTATGGTCACAGCAACATTTTGGGAAGTTGGCCAAATATTGGTAACAAAATCCCATCTATAATAGTGCAAACTATATATTCAGGGCTGACTTAACATCAGCATGGGTCCCTAGGCAGATTCTTTTGTAATGGGCGGGATTTTCTTCCCCGTTTCCAAAAACCAATGTAAATGTACATGCTTGGGGCCACCTAAATCCTTGGGGCTCCTCGGGCTCCAGTGTGCCCACGGGGTCAAGATGGTACTGACAATCTTGTAGCGCCATTAGCAACAATTCCAAGAACATGTCATTTGTCACATGAACAAAACAACTTTTGCTGCATGGCACAATGGGTATCTCTTCAGACCTCTCAATTATCCAGGTTTAACTTTTAGGATAGAATACATACAATAATCTCCGCCACACCAAGTGCGCCTGGCAAATTTTTCCGATAATTTTATGACCCAATCAAGACAAAGCACAGTAACTTTCTAATCAGCAATTTCCATACAATCTCGCTGCCTTCCGGGTTTCAGATGATATGGGCGCTCTATTATCAATTTGCCGAAGCGTTAATGGGAAATGACATCTTAAACGCACACTCATAATCATTCGTTGCATAATGATTTTATTTAACGACAGAACTTTCTGACCTCTGTAAAGAAGCTTAGAAAAATGCATGCAGTGCTGTAAACAGCAATAAATGTGATGTTTCCGAGAATATGACTTGTCAATGTGAGTGAGCAGTACAGACCACAATCAAAATATGCAGATGTGACCCCCCCCCCCCCCATGAGCCGCTTAAGGTCTTTATTATTACACTGTACTGCTGAGCTCAAGTTTGGCGCTTGACGTATGAGGTCAGGTGAGCAGTCCTGAATGCTGAGTAGTGTACTGAACTTATATTGCTCACCAGTACTCTCAGTTAGGTTTACTAAAGTACATTGAGCTACTTGCCTGTCTGGCACTTTGTATGCAACTCAGCCTGTGTATTGCTGGTTTCTAACTAACATCTATCTTGGAGCTAGTGCGATATTCGGGGTTTGGTTGACATGCAAACAGCGGGGAACGGTTTTAATAAATCATACTATTTTGAATAATAACTTAAAAAACCCAACAATCCACGAGTACATGCTTTCCTCTCAGAGACGACTACCGCTTTTAACGTACATAGCCATTTACTCATGGGCACCAAAGTACATACATGCACACAAATACCATAAACACCCACAGCGGGTGTAGAGTCACGATGTATTTTGTAAAAGTGTTCTCGATATTATTTCAGAAAGCCAAAAATTCCTCTCTCTCTGCCCCCCCCCCCCTCCCACTGTTAGTGATAGGTATCATCGTAAAGTGCACTTCGCTATTCCTTTACTATTTGCCTCATCATGAGCCCTAAAAATATTCTTTAAAACAAAAAAACAAACCCCCCCCCCCCCCCCCAAAAAAAGAGAAGTATTCAAGGCTCAAAAAGTTCTGAAGTTTATGAAAGTGTTGCTAAATGCTATGCTAAAAAAGACGTGTTCACGGACCCTTTCGGCTCACATCGATTTACCATTAATTTAAAAACTGGCGTTATTGTAAGACTAATACAAAAGGTTCAATGGGATAATGCGTAGAGCTTTCAGTGTCAGGGGGACACGAAATTACACCACTTTTGAAATTCCTGACATGTCAATGCAGTTTTTGTTTTTGTGATGATGTTATGATGCTGTGTATAAATTGAGTCACTCTAACAGAGTAACACTGTGCATGGAGCTAAGGAAACTCTTCAAAACTCACACAGTTGTCAAATTTTACAGTGGTCTACAAAAATGACATCAACACTTTGGCTGCGGCTCATTGGAGTCAAATTTGTATGTATTTGAAAAAATCTCGATCTGCTAATCTGAAGGGGAAACTCGCACTTTTTGGGATGGAATTGTTTGAGTTTGAGTTTAATAGTGTCGGCACGACAAACACCACCTTTCGCTTTTCACACTTTCATTTTCATATATCAACGCGAAGATCTAATTAGCTTTGTCTCACCATCTCAGTTTGTCGTTATTTCTTCTCCATGCGTTATAGAACTTCTGCAGGTAAAAAGGAAAAATCTGCAGGACATGAGCTGAGATAAAAGAACGCCGGAAGTCACGACATACATGAGATTTTTTTTTTCTGTTTGTATCTTCCCCACTTTGACATCCCTGGTATTTCCGCTCTCCAGCTGGGACAGCCCCCCCCCCCCACCTCTCCCTCAGGGAGGAGGGGAGAGGCTTAAGACATATTTCGTAATTTGTGTTTTTTGCCCCAGAGACAGAGAGCGGCTGGAGCTGATTATCGTTATTGTCCATAATACACAAAGGTCAGTCTACACTGGCCCTAGTTGACCTAACCAAGCGCCGGGGCTGGCGGTTCTTCTATTTTTAGATTTTTAACGCCAAGAGGATTTTTTTTTTTAATTTTTTGCTTTTTTCGTCATTTTGTTTTTCATTATTCGTCTGGCCGAGCTTCAGATCGAGGGGAATTGGAAAACTGGCGATTCCTCTCAGACGTTGCTTGCCTGATTGGCTTTCCGAGTGAATGGAGGCTGAAAATTCCTTAATATTTGTGTAACATGAGCGATGTTTGCCCAACACAAAATGGAAAAACTACAAGTAAAAAATAGTGTCAGATAAAAGATTTCCAAGCATGACAAATGGCGCTCTATCTACATCATAACGCAAATTATTTTAAATGCGGAAATTGATCCTTGTTGTAGACTTTTATAGCCTATGACATTGTCATAAATTACCCACAGAAACGCTTGCTTTTGGTGCACAGCTGACGTCACAAACTGAAGCAAAAATGCCACAGAGTTTTTCTTTCGTTATTGTGTAAATTTTCCATTGCTAGCTCAAATACGCATGTGACCGATACCTTTGCATCTGAAAATCTGAGTTCGAATATTTTGTCACCTGTTAGAATATCGAAATGTATAGAGTAAATTATATAATTTTTCTTCACGGTGAAGTAAAAAGGTCGAGCTTGCAGCTTTACCAGAAACATTTAAATGATGAAAGCATATTTTGAAAGGAAAAAAGGCGAGGGATAAATGAAAATAATTTACACTTGTAATGTAAACAATCAAGTTGGCCTACCAATTAGATTCAAACAAAAACCCTGGTACAGTGGTAGTAAATAAAAATCTAAAAAAAACGAAAACACAAAAGACTCGGTAAAGTAAATGTGACGAAGGGTCGGAGATCAAACGTGCAAGACTAAACCAACCAATACACCAATCAGAATCGAGGAATAAAAGACAATGTCAAGGTCTACTTTGCCGGTCTACACAGCGGAACAACTGACCTGACCGATCAGTTCTCAGGATAAAAATGGTCAGCTCAACTCACTTCAGTGTTCCACAGTGTCTAAGAATTTAACACCAAATTGGAAACAGATTTGACCTGGTTCCTGTGTGCAATCCCGCAATTGCAATTCAAAAAGAATTTCACAATGGAATTTCTCCAGGGCCTCTTTATAATTATTGAGCGTCCTTTGAGAACCAGAATGTCGTCCTGCTGCATGCCAGTACACCAGAATCTTGCATTGTCTGTAAGGCTGGAAGTTTTGGAGTTTAAAAGTAAACAGTCTCGGGCGTCTGAATTTTTTCACAGCTTTGCCATGACAAAATATATAATCTACATTCAAAAGTCAGCTCGATCAGTTAGTGCAATATTTGGTAGAACTATTGCGTTGATCCCTGCTATAATGATCTGTTGATATTTTGTCACGAGGGGGAGAACGGGAGGTGCTTACAAAGTATTAATTTCATTAGTACACACAAATCAACCAGACAGTCGAGACAGTTGTCGGCAAAAAAAAAAAGGGTACGGGCATATTTGCTCTTCATTTAGAAAATGGCCATGGACCATCGGGAGAGGGTCGTGTTCGAATTTCAAACCGATTCCTTTCTCCTCTACCCGCCAAATTTCATTGACGATCAAAGAGATCGAAAAGATCCTATGAAGTGCCCCCTGCGGGTGAGAGTGAGTAGAGCGGGCGATACAGAACTCTCCGGTAATGATAGACTTTAATGGCACACTGCCACACTGACATTCCGATACTCACACGTTCGTCTCTGCCTTGGCATCTGGTGGTTTCGGCACGGGCCGAGGACATTCAGTCAACACAATTATGCACACTCACGAGATGTCCAGTATTAGCGCATATGGCCGTACAAACTTGCACTCACGTCACGGACTGCTCTGGCTGATATTAGTTTTTCATAATAATATAGCGACACTGATTCAGACAGCTTGTGGATTGCGTGGAAATCCGTTGGTAACAGCGTTTTTTCACCTTAAAACGTATGTGAAGAACAAACTCTGCTCGTGCATCCTATATGGGCCATTGAGATAAGCCTATTAGGCGCATTACAGTTGTTTCACCCCAAACTTTAATTTCATTCGTATATTGCTTAAAACGTCCTGAGACTATTAGAAAAACTGCTCAGGATTTTGCATATCCTCATTTTTTTGGAAAAAAATTTAATACTGTTTTACAGAAAAACACCGTATACGCTAATCTTGGTGAATTTCGCGGTTTAACGTCATTCACTTGACTAAAACGTGCCCTAATTTTCTTTCTGCATTATAGTTTTGTAGGACTGGTAGTTTATTTTGGTCACTAGATGGACATTGAACAAAGAATAAAGTGGGGCGCAAAGCAAAGTAAAGCGGTTTTCTTTGAGTATTCTGTAAACTCGTGTATTTGGCGAAATATCATAAAATCACAGAAAAACCTATGGGGTCGCAGCAAGGCTTAAAGCAAAATAAAAAATTGGCAAAAAGAAAACGTTGTATGTAGCACAGCCTCGCGGAAGAAATCCCATTCCTCACCAAAATATTGCCCCCCTCCCCCCCCCCCTGCCTTTGAGTGGGGCATCGGGCCCTATCTTGAGAAACACTGCTCTACAAAGCCGGCACTAATATTGTGAGCATTGCTTACATCGCTGTGCAAATGTAAGAACATCGCCTTATTGAAGGACCTTTGCCTGATTAGTATGCTGCTAATTTTTCTTCATCAGATAAACGTATCAGTCTTTTCCTCCTCAGCAGTTTCTGTAATGGAGACCAAACAAACAAAATGTCGTGGACTTTCGTTTGTGTATTTAAATGCAAATTAAGGGTACCGTGCACTGGTTGAAGTTCATGAAAAGAAAAGTCCAAATACTAACAAAATTACAAGGTAAGAATTACAATTGCCAGGGTCTTTTATGCCCACGCGTTTGAATGGACAGGGTCTTAAGTGTGCAGTGTCATTGTGTCCTATGATCAGATATGTCTTTTTTTTTTTTTTTTGCTTGTTCGCTTTTCCACACAAATGAATTCAGTGTTCTCATCTCATTTTCTTCAGCAGAAACAACCCAGCAGAAACAACCCGAGGCCCAAATACACTGTACCGGTATATATAAGAGTGGTTTTAAAATTACGTGGTAGTATCTTGTAATATTTCCATCCTCACCTCTAGAGTTGATCATGCGAGTGTTTTGAGCCCCATGGGACTAGAGCGTTCTTGACTTGGTTGAGTCACTGGCCTAACTCCTTTCTCCAATCTACAGCACAAAAACTCTGAGCTCCATCCATGTCAAGGATAAGAGGAGGAAAATGCGATTTGCAGGACAGAGAGAAGAAAGAAATCGATAGATTTTTCGCCTCTTCGTTGGTACAGCCGAATATGACATCCATTAAGGCAGTGTCAAGTTGTGATGGGTACTTTCGATTCCAACATACTCGAGTACTGTATGTATTTCATTAAAATTTACATTAAATTTTCACTTATCGGAGACCTGCCCGGGCAGATAGATGGATAGCTCGTAGGATACGGAGAGAATATCTGGGAACTTTGTCTTAACTGTCTTTGATTTGTGTATAACTGTGTTCAATGCTAGATGCTTACATCACAGATCTACATGATTTAATAAACATAAAAATAAAATAATAATAAGAAGAAGAAAATATTTTAATCAGCTTTCTACATTGTGTAAATCATCATGGTGCTGACCTTTTTGGCCTAAGTCATTTTTTGCACTTCTGAGAAAATCGCAAAAAAAAACTTTTTAAAATTCTTTTGCAATATATTCAGACTTCGGCCAAAATGTCTCTAGGTAAAAGTGGCCATCGTCCACATTGGCTGAAACAACCCCAGAACCAAAATGATCTACGTCTATGAATGAATTAGGCTTAGGCCATTACAGAAAGATTTATTTCCAGGATAATGGCTTGGCATTTTTGAATGATTTTTACATTAAATAGATGCACCATGGCTAGGGCAGTGACGTAACAGGTACATTCTGTTTTGGCCTAAGTCTGACTTGGGCCAAAAGGTTAGCACCATGACGAAGTGTCAAACTATTTGATTCATATCATCGATCAATAACACAATAAAACTGCACTATGTATTCGATTCCCCTCTACCACAGTTGGAATAAGTAATAACCTTCAGTTGTTAGAACTGTCCATTTCATACGACAATCACAGTGGTATAGTGGCAGCTCCCGCGGATGGAAACAGCGAAATACGTGGGGATCGCAGTTCTTGTTTGTTCCAACTCTACTTCTTGCACAACTGAGAGATTCCACGTCAAATCTTGGCGGCTTTAGAATTACTTTGTTAGGGGACCGTGGTATTTCACACAGTAAGCTATGGATGGTCAGTGAACAAAGCTCAGTATTTTCTCCGTTCACCTCTGTAATTAGACTACGGTCTCCTAACAAAAACCCGATAAAGGGATAGAATAAATGGGAACTGTGAAACAGCTGGATAAGTGCCACAACGCATTTCAAACAAATGTCAGAGTGTGTATTTTTTATACAAAAAACATTCCAGTTTTTTCAGAAAATGGAGATAGAACAAACAAGAACTGAGCCTGCGATGTAAATCTGCCGCTGAAATGGGAAGTGATTGGCTCACTTGAAAATATCAATAATGTTGTTCGTAAAATATTAAACAACTTCACGGCCTCACATAAAAGTGCCAATAATGGCGTGTGTAACAAATTTACTACTTCACAAAAAGCGTTTGAAAGTCTCTGTTCTCTTGATATTTGCGCAAACAATATCACAAAGTGCAGAAGTGCGTGAGAATGTGCATGTAGGGATCAATTCGTGGGTATAGTGCAAAATTGTTGTATCTCCAGGTTTATGAATTGGGGTTCATAATGGCAGTACTGTAATAATGACAAACTGCTTCTTGCAATGTTTTCGTTATCCGGCTATCTTTACCCAGTTCCAAGTTACAGAGAAGCAGTATTGTTGTATCTCCCTTAAAAATGAGATCATTGAGACCAATATTGTGGTGTTTCCGAGTATGCTCCCAGTCTTCATAAACCTGGAGGTACAACAATTTTGCTCTTTACCCGCGAATTATGCTTCAGCACAACTTCAGAATGAACATAGTTACGTTTTTCAGAAATATATTTATGAAAAACATGGTGTGGCACGTCACCTTTAATAAGTTATCCCATCCTGACACAATCCTTCACGCCTAAGCTTGTGGACGAGTGTGATGTCCTTATGCGAAAATGTTGTCTTTAAGTGAACAGTTGTCGAAGGCTCCAGAAATATTGATTTCTTCAACATTACCTCAAATTTTCATGTCATTGCAGCTCCAGAGCTTGTCTTTTGTCATCTCATTTCAATATTATTTTAGTGAGGTATTTGCCATATTGTTGAATGCTACATTTTGCGGATTTTTGAGGTTTTGTCATAAAAATGGTAGTTTCACTCCTTATTTCATTATGTATAAGTGTCATTCCGATCGGTCAAAGAACTTTTCGAAAATGTTGCCATCTGATTTTACACAAGTCTTCCAAGTTTCGGTCCTCATTTTCTCGAAAAGACAAAAATGCACATACAACAATTATGGAGAATACCCGACGATGCTATGGGTCATAATTAACAGTAACCTTTATTTTGTAGACTGCTGTATCACGATGATTCTGTGTAAAGGAGTAATCATTGCATTATGTCACAGCCTGCTCTTGCTGTTCACTTATGGACAACTCTTCAGGTCAAGACATGACATATAGTTTCATGAGAGATATTTTTTCCGAAAACCCTACTTGATGAACAAGTTCAAGTATTGTTACAGAATGAACAGCTTTTTTCCAAAACTGGGCAAGTCAAATTATGTATGAGTTATGGCCTTTCAGATAGTCATTCAAAATGAGTGTTAGACGCGGTGTAACTCATGCAAAATTTGACTTACTCAGTTTTTTACTAACGCTCTTCGATTAGACCTGACAGGCTTTATGCCCGGACTGCTCACGGCGCCGTTTAGCAAACGCTGTTATACCTATAGCATTAAACTTGGAGAGGATTTATTGTCCTGCCGTGGCTTTTGAAGAGAAAGAGTGTTTTGTTTTTCAATTAATCATCTTAACTGTAATTAACAAATTATACTTCCGAGTGATCTGCACCGCAGTTTAATTAGTGAGGTCACTTTGACAATAATACAGATCCTGGGCATTGACTTGTTTCATGTCTTTTGCCGTGTAGCCACTAGCTTGTTGACACATAAGGTCTAGCTGTGAAGCCAGACAGTCATTTGAACGATTGGCCCTTCTGGTATGCTATTTATAGCACAGTAGCGACATGCTTTGTTATTCTGTCAATAATACGAAACAATGTCCAGCGTTGACGTCTTTCACATTTCAGACGCAGCGCTCGCCCTTTGCTCCAGTTGCAAAGACTCCACAGCGCACACATTTCATCCGCAGATTACACATGAAAACGTCTACCTGATCTCCCGTCTTCTGGGACACATAGAATAATTTACAAGTCTATCAGGGGCGTAATAAGAGCTGATGGCGCCCGGGACAAATTCAAGAAAGCAAAAAAAATGCCTTTGAAAACCGTGTTTTTTGAAACTATGGCTGAATTCCCAAGAATGTTGGGAAGTGTAATCTCCCTTTTTTTTACCATAAAAATGGCACCCCTCCATCTCCCCCCTTTTGCCGGAACCTCAATTTGACGTCCAGGGCCAGTGTCCAAACTGCCGCGCCTTGGTTACGCCACTGGTGTCTATTTCTCCAACGGAGCCCCGGGGGGGAGGAAGAAAAATAATATTCCCTGAAAAACCTCAGCCAAGCCAGCATTGACGCAGCCGTCGGTAATTGCAAATCATAGGCCAGCCTCGCAGTTATCTTTCACAATTCTGTGCAGTTTTTCATTTCCATTGGGTTTTTGGGGGGGGGGGGAGTGGGGGGGGGGGCTGACGAGGGAGAATGAGGAGGGGCAGGGGAGCGTCCCCTTTTCGGCCCGATCATGTGATTTCAGAAACCCGGGCTTAGACCTTCATCAGTCCGTCGATGACCGAGTGCGTTAAAGACATCGCTAAAAATTAGTTAAACGGGATTCGAAATTTGGACCTTCCCACCCGGGATACGCCCCCTACCCGCTCTACCCACTGAGCAAATTGCTTTGCTTCATTATTTTGTCAAGTGACTGTGCTTAAGTTTTGTGTTTCACACGACTTACCCTTTAAAAATTGATACTGTTAAACATACGCCGGGCATCCTGCCGAGATAAGATGAACTCCGAGGAAATATTTCGTATTATTTTTCATATTAGTTAAAAAATATTCTGCTACCGTTCCTTCTCCTGCTTCCAAAGCATGGACAGAAAGACAGAAAGATAAATCACCTTACTGCCCTCCTTGAATGAAAGACCATAGAAACAGCTTTATAAGTCTATTTCAATTGTGGTCAAGCAAATAACTCGGACGACGAATAATATTTCTTAATCTTTGTCATTCGATAGTCTGAGATTGTGACGGGTCATTTTTCAGAGTAGGAGTACTTATAGCATATAAACACCCTGTGTACTGAGCTGAGCTTATTTCCTACATCTATGTGCCGCTTTTTTTTGTTTCTTGAGTCTTTTCATGAAATGGCTATTTGAAGAGATAATTTTTAGCCTGTCACAGATGGAGAAAATGAATGGGGAACCGACCATGAGAAACCATACCATGTGGACAGATTGGCGCGCCTGATTTGGCCATCCATGAACTAGTCTTTAGACGTAAGAAACTGGTAGTTAGATTAGAATGTCTGGCTCCGAACACGCACGGTTGGGCAGGGAAATACTGAACCACTTAAGCGTTGCCAGATAAGACTGGAGGTGGCCAAACTTCTTCAAGAGAACGGTGGTCCTCGGTCCAAACTGATCTAAAGAGAGAAATCGAAACCAAAGCATCACAGGATATTAAACTGGCACTTTCATTAACAAACCATGTTGACCATCATGCAATACATCGCCGCCATTGCATATACCAGTAATGAGACAAGTCTGAGAAGTGCAAGCTCCGTGATGTCTAGTGAAAGCCATATATTACTGGCGTTGTGTTTCAGGGTAATGACGAATTGTGTTATGTATTGTTATGTGTTGCTTCAAGCTTATTGGGTTGTTTCACTCACTTCATTCAAAACTGTGATGTTGAGGGCACGGCATCCAAACTTCCCAGTGCACGGCGGCTGAGCATGCGTACTTGCAAAGGTCTTTTAATGGGACGGCGGGTGAGCATGAATACTCGCAATTCAAAAAGAATCCAAATTGTAATCCAAAAAGAAGGATTGAAAGTCCTAAGAGACCGAAACATACGGCCATGGAACTTTCCATGAAAGACGAAACAAAATTCAAAATTTCATAGGAGCACAAGTTTCTATGACGTCAAGTGAAATAAACCAATTGTTGCCTTTAGCCGACTAGATCTGCTAATGTTTCAAATCTGTGGCGATCTGGATCTTCTATTATTGTGTACACTATGGGGGTTTCCGCGTTAATTCATACTCAAAGACTTTACATTACCACTTGCAGCACAAAACTAGTGAGCAGGGCACAGCAATGAAACAAAAATTCTCTGGCAGCAGGAAGGTTAATTACATTGGAAAACAAGAGTGAATGTTTCAATAAAGTCTGGCTTGGAGAGAAAAAGTAAAAAGTAAAAAAATGCAAAAAGTAATTATAAATTTTGGTTTCCTGTGGCTATCCAGACCGAAGACTCCACTTGGTGTTGTGGTTATTCAAATAGCTATGCTCACATTGTTAAGAGAAATTAAGTAACTAATAATAGATGCTAGTGTACACAGTAAATTATTTTGTTGAACTGAATACCACTCAGATCCACACAATAATTTTAGTAGGACTAGGAGTCGAATATTATTTATTGTAATCGCCAAACTCTTAGATCAATTTGAGGCACTTTTTTTAAAATTCCTGTTTCATGTTGCTTTTCCAACTTTTGTTTTTAAAAATGCAGATAGCATCTTGATCCTCACCACAATGTTGCACTTTGGGGGGCGAGATGACATATCACCAACAAAAAGCTTTAATTCATTATTAAATAAATATTAATAGATATTCAAATATTATTATAGTACTTTAGAATACAAGTTGTGAACTGTTGTGAGTTGTGAACTGCGCCCAACAGGCTGCGGTTACAATTTGCTCTAAGACAGAGAGAGATAGAGAGAGGTAGAGAGAGTGAGAGAGAGAGAGAGAGAGAGAGAGAGTGAGAGAAAGAAAGAGCGAGTGAGAGAGCTTCTGTAAAGCGCATAGAGCATTTCTAATGCCAATGGATATTCACTATATAAAAGCCACCTAATATAATCTATTATATATTTCAGTAACTCGCAACCTTTGGCATGACTAACTGACCAAACTATACACTCTTCAGGCCTTAAATTTGGCAGGAAGGTGGCAATTGAGATAAGGAAGATGATGGCTATAATTAAAAGTTGTTTGCTCCATGCATGTATTTTTTAAAAATAACCATGTTAATTGCTATGTAACATCTGTATATTTGCATGTTTGTTTCGTAATATAGTAGTACCGTGCATGTCATAAAAAGTAACCGTATCAAGCGCTCAGTTTGGTGCGTAATGTTGTGGTGCGCATGAGTTCTGAAGCAAGACTGTAGTTTATTACTTTTATCATACTAGAGAGAGAGAGAGAGAGGGGGGGGGGGAGATCACATGATTGTTTATTCTGGGCAATGCCCGGTAGGTCATCTAGTTATTATTATTTGAAGAAACGATTTCGTGACTCATTCGGAAATGGTTGAAACTGTGGAATGGTACAATATAATGTATTCCAAAAGTATCGAATACAAACTTCCCATCAGCTGATCTTTTTTTTTTTTTTTTTTAAATTTTTCTTTTTTTTTTTGGCTCAGATTGAAATGCGATTTGGTCTGTAACCTTTGTGTGCATGACTCCGTGAATTTTCTATTGAATACAAATATATAGAGATAGATGAATGAATAAATAAAGTGGATAAGAATAAATAAATAGGTAAATGAGTATGAAAGTTAATCAATAAATAGATAGGTAAATAGATAACTAAATTAATTAACATAAGTAAATGGATAGATCATTAAATAGTTAAACATATAAATAAAGGATAAATAGCTAAGCCCTTCTATCTCCTGACCAGCTTTCTATCACGACAATCCTGAGTATCGGACTTGCAAGAAGTCTTTTGTATCTCAGACTGTCAACTGAACTCTGTGTTGTCGGCTGTTCTTGAACCCTAACTTGGGTCAATTCTTTAGCAGCTGACGGTTTATTAGTTCGTTGTGGGCAGATGGTCCATTTCCTTAATTAATCATGTTCTCAGTGAGCCTATAACATATAAAGATCTATATAATGTATCGTGGAAAAATCGAGATATAAATTAATAAAACGTAGACAATATCTGTACTGTAATACAGACAATGTATAAATGACAAAGGAATAACATTTATACGTATTGGAATATTCACCTTTATGCGATTCAAATATAAAGATGAAAATAATCATTAAAAAAAGAAAAAAAAGAAAAAGATGATTTTAAATGACACGTTCGGTAATTTAAATATAGTAAAAATATCAACCTTGAGTAAAGTTGGTAAGATATGAAATTGCTTTCATTCATGCACCTCAGGATACCTTGAGTAAAGTTGGTAAGATATGAAATTGCTTTCATTCATGCACCTCAGGATACCTTGAGTAAAGTTGGTAAGATATGAAATTGCTTTCATTCATGCACCTCAGGATACCTTGAGTAAAGTTGGTAAGATATGAAATTGCTTTCATTCATGCACCTCAGGATACCTTGAGTAAAGTTGGTAAGATATGAAATTGCTTTCATTCATGCACCTCAGGATACCTTGAGTAAAGTTGGTAAGATATGAAATTGCTTTCATTCATGCACCTCAGGATACCTTGAGTAAAGTTGGTAAGATATGAAATTGCTTTCATTCATGCACCTCAGGATACCTTGAGTAAAGTTGGTAAGATATGAAATTACTTTCATTCATGCACCTCAGGATACCTTGAGTAAAGTTGGTAAGATATGAAATTACTTTCATTCATGCACCTTAGGATACCAAATTTTCGCATCTGATTTTTCGTCTTTCGTCATTGCCCTTTTTTTTTTATGCTGCTTTTAATTTTTCTTTCACTCACATTGTTCTAATTTCATTCACTCTCTTTTACTCACGCCTTAAAATGCACCATTGTTTGGTTGTTTATTTTATCGTCTCCTTATGCTTTGTTGAGCATCTGCTGTCATTTAAAATGCGTGCAGGGTATGCTCTCATGTCCTTTTAAATAATTTTCCTCAAATGACATTGGAAGTATAACATAGCTATAAGATCTTGGCTTTTTCCGTATTTAAATTTACTTATACACATTTTTGAAATTAAAATAAGATGATTCATCTTGTCTAGCATTGTTTGGTCTATGTCTTGCTCCTTCTTTATTATGCCTAGCAAAATGTCTGTTATTTTTAGTTCTATCTTTCTTCCTATCCATGCGTTAATTATACATACAACTTCATTCCAAATGGGTTTGACCGCGTGGCAGGCCACAAAAAAGTGTTCAATGTAATCCTTCTCCTTACAGTTGCAGTGTGAGCACAGCTCACTGTCTCTAATATTCATTTTATGGAGGAGTATGGACGTTGGATAAATATTGTGTAATATTTTCCATTGTAGAACTTTTAATCGGCTTTCTGAACATATATTTTTCGCCATTATCCAGTACTGTTCGTTGATTTCTATTTTGAGTTTCTTTTTCCAAAATGCCAGAACATGTGGTGGCGTGTATTCTTCTTCTACAATAAGTTTTCGTATGTGCTGTGATCTTATTTTTGTGTTATTTATATCCAAGTTTTTAAAGACGATAGTATTGTGTAAGAGTATTTTTTCCAGTAATTTATCTGCAAATTGCAGAAATGCCTGCTTTATAGCATTGTATTCAAAAATTAATGACGCACTCTTCCCAAGTTTTTCTTGTATTTGTTCCCATGTGGGGAAAGTTCCATTGACTAGCAGGTCATCTACATGACTGATACCTGCTGATGCCCAGCTACTGAAAAACAAAACTTTAGATTTGTACATCAAGTCTCGGTTATGCCATAAATATGTACTTACTTGCTCTCGGACTACATTTTTAGTATTCTTATGTCGTAACCAAGTTGTAATTACTTTTTTCCAAAAATTAGATGGTATGTTGTCCTGTGTTGCCACGTCCTTCTCGGATTTAACATTTGCCTTAAAAATATTAATACCATCGAGCTTTTTCAGGAAAAAGGTTGGAAGATCTTTCCAGGCTGCACCTCCGTCTTGGCCCAGCCGTATTGCCCATTCAATATAGAAACTGTCTTGCATGTTTTTCAAGTTTATCATTTTTAAACCTCCTTTGTCTTCCGATGTGCACATTGTGTTTCGTTTTATCTTTTCGAACGCCCTCTTATTTGTAAACTTCCTCCGCCAAATATAGCTAAAGATTTTGCGATTTAGTTGGCAGAGGATAGTGTCGGGCATTCCGATTCCTTGCATAGTATAAACACATTGGGATATGAGAAAGGTTTTGGCTATGAGAATTTTGCCCTGGATGGATAAGTCTCTTTTTGCCCATAAGTGTATCT
Organism: Onchidella celtica; assembly: GCA_963931925.1. Lineage (NCBI taxonomy): Eukaryota > Metazoa > Mollusca > Gastropoda > Systellommatophora > Onchidiidae > Onchidella > Onchidella celtica. The sequence goes on from OZ007567.1 coordinate 5,106,721, forward strand.
GTCTATCAATCTTATCAATTATACTTTTCCAATTTTCTTCTATGTTTCCGGCTGAAGCGCCGGTCTGGAATTTAATTCCCAATATTTTAACTTGTTTAGTTTTCTGAATTCCTTGGGTATTGAACTTTAAGCAACTAGTTCTACTTAATGGCATAATGCTTGATTTGTGCAGATTCAAAACTAATCCTGAAAAGCATGAGAATGTTTTGATTTTTGCTAAGACTTCCCTAAAATCTATTTCATCTTTCAATAAAAGCGTCGTATCATCCGCGTACTGTAAAATTTTTATTGCCCCATGACTGCCAGGAATTGGGAGTCCTTTTATTTTTTTTGTCTGTTTAATGTTAAGTGCCAACAACTCTGCTACCAGGAGATAGGTCAGAGGCGACACCGGGCAGCCTTGCCTGATACCTTGTTCTAAGTTAAAGAAGTCAGTCAGCCAGCCTCCATTATTGACGCAGCATTTCGCATCGTGCATTATCACTTTAATCCATGATATGAAAGTCTCTTTGAAACCAAAGGTCTTTAATGCATAAAAAAGATACTCGTGTGAGATTCTATCGAAGCATTTGCTGTAATCAAGCGCTAGCAAGTAACCTGTCTCATTATTTTGTTCTGCATATTCTATAATGTCATCACACTGTCGGAGTAAATATGCTGCGCTACGACCTTTCATAAACCCAAATTGGGATTCTGAAATCAGTGACGGGAGCACTTGCTTCAGTCTCTCTGCTAATACTTTAGCTAGAATTTTATAGTCTACGTTTGTGACTGATATTGGTCTCCAGTTTTCTAAAGCAGTTTTTGGTAGATCTTTACCTTTATGCAATAATGTCATAACACTTATTTTTTGTGAGGGGGCCAAAGTTCCTTGTTTTAGATTATATTTGTAGCAGGATATTAAGTCAAATTTTATTTCATTCCAGAAGATTTTGTAAAATTCTGTTGTTAAGCCATCAATTCCCGGAGCCGAATTATTTTTAAGTTTCTTTAGGCATGTGCCAATTTCGTCTATGGTGATTTCTTGTTCCCAGATACTACTTTCTTTCTCGTTTAATCTTGGTATTAACATATCGGCATGGAATGCATTTACTTGTTGTGCACAGGCTGCATTTCTTTTCTTATAGAGTTCAGAAAAATACTTGTGAATTTCGTTTTGAATCCCCTGTTGAGTGCTGACAATTCCATTATCGGTTTGCAGGTTTGTTATTACATTTTGCCTCTTTCGAGCTTTCTCTAGGCCTAGGAAATATGCCGTTCCCCTCTCACCTTGCTCTATCCATTTGACGTTCGCTCTGATTGCTGCGCCTTTTTGTTCTGCCAAACTAAAAATTTCTAACTCTGCTTTCGCTTTCCCAATCTCTTGAAGTATTCCTGTTGGATTACCTACCAAGGCTAACTTTTTCTCCAGATCATTAAGTATTTGTTCTAAACGTCTTTTGCGATCGTTGTTTTCTGTGGCCTTCCTTTTACTACTTAGTATAGCTTTTTCTTTTATTTTAACTTTCATTGTTTCCCACTTGTCATGAGGATTTACTGCCTGAAGCTTCTCTGAGGTTTCTACAATGTAAGTTTTCATTTGCTGTATGAAATCCACATCCCTTAACATGTTGTTATTGAACTTATAATAGGATGGACCCCTCTTGAATTTTGGCATTTCCCAGTAAAAGACCACCATTCTGTGGTCTGTCATTGGTACCGATAATATCTTGGAGTTTGTCACTTTCGAAATTAATTCGTTATCAACAAAAATATAATCTAGTCTGCGTGCTGCAAATGGCATGTTCCGTTTCCATGTACTTTCTTTAGCCATGGGATTAAATATTCTCCAAGTATCTATGAGGTCATTAGATGAAACAAACTGGTTCAGAGCTGCCACTGTTTGCTTACTGTGCGGATCCCCTGCGATAATATCTTCAGAGTTGTTAATCACTATATTAAAATCGCCAGCCAAAACAATATAAATATTCGGCTTAATAAATTGATCTATCACATCATCTAGATGTCTTAGAAATTTTATCTTGGACAATTCGCTATCAACAGGTGCATACACATTTATAATAAGATAAGATTTATTTTCTTTCCTGACTAGAACAACCAAAATTCGTTCGTCCCCAAATAATTTTTCTCCCTCCTCTATGTTTTTTCCTAGCAATGTAATTAAACCTTTACTATGTTTAGTGCCTGGTGAAATAAAAAGTGAACTTGCCCAGTGTTTTCTCCATTCGCTCTCGTCATCTAGTGTTACATACGTTTCTTGTAGACATATAATATCAAGTTGTTTACTTTTCATATACTTATAAATTGTTTTTCTTTTATTAATATTTCTTAATCCTCTTACATTGCACGTTGCCAATGCAAGGGAATGAAGCATAAATTAAAGGGAGATAATCTAATCTCAAAATCCGAGGTCGGTCTTGGGTTGTCTCCGAAGGGCGTTCTTTTACTTTCCCTTGCCTATTGCTATGACTTAAGTGAGGAGCGTTTGTTGGGTGAGGGCGTGGACGGGAGATCTTCACCTCCCCTTTTGCGAGAGAATGCTCTTGGCCCCTTTTCGCCCACGTGCAAGTAATATCCGATGTTACCCGTAGAGGCGCCCCTGGCTTGCCGTGGGGAAATACTTTTTGTACGCGGTCTGCCCCTGCTTGTTGCCCGCCCTTGATTATTTGTCTCCTCCTCACCCCTTCTCCCCGCCTCGTGATCTGCTGATCTTCTCGGACTTGATTTCTCCACTGGACTATCGTTTTCCACTATTTTGTTATGAATTTCCTCGTTCGTTTTCTCTGTTCGCCCCGTACCCGCGTCTGGAGAGTTCACCTGTTTGAGTGTGCTCGTGAGCGACACGGAAAATTCAGTAGTGTTTTTTCCTGGGGTGTCCCCCAGCTGAGTTTGCACAGGTGTGCTAGTTGTTTGAGACACAGCAGTGTCGGGGATTGAAGGCGTACCCCCCTTGGGGGCGCCTTTCTCAATAGTTTCTCTTTCGGCGTAGAAAAGAAATGCTTTAAATTTATCCTGAATTATCACAGTTTTAGGCAGTTGTCTTGTGGGTTTATGTATGAAAATGGTTCTATTACCGTTTTTAAATCTGGTTAAGAAGCCAGACTGGTCACGAGCACAATCCAGGCGGATATTCGTGAGAGTTTTGTAGCCAACAGTTTCAATAGCGGTTATAACGTCTTCATGCGCTACTGACAATGGCAGGTTGGAAATTAACAGCTTACAGGATTCGATCTCTTGTCCATCCACAAAAAATACTTTAGCCGGGCTAATGGGGCTAGGCATAACCCGCTGGCCTAAAAACGTGAACCCGTTGGCCACCAATTTGGAACGTGCCGCCTCTGACGCGGGATAAAGCCTGTAAACGCCGGCTATCTTTTGGCACCCATAGACCGAGTTAAGACCAGCAGACTCTTCGGCCGCTTTGCAAATATCTACTATAGAGATTTTCTGATCTTTAGATATCAAGAACTGGCTGTATTTAATGAATACTGGGCCAACAGCATCGGCAGTCGACTCCATCGACATAATCACGGGATTACACACCTTCACTGTCTAACGTGAAAGCACACAAAAACCTTCTCTCACCGGTAGAATCTAACCAAAAACGTCGTAAAATGCAAAGTGAAACAAGGACTGACTTACCTGTTAACGAGTTAACACAAACCACTTCCAATTTAGAGAGAACAATAAAGAAAAATATCAAAAATATCTAGAGACTAGATCACCGTGACTTTCCCCGAGAGAGCCGGAACCGGAAGTCCCCATCAGCTGATCTAAATGTACGCCCACCGCCCAAGGCCTCTCACTGAACTGCTGTAAGAACCTGGCTCTGGGCGTACACACAACATTCAAATTATAATGTCGGGAAAAACCAAATCCTCTCGGGAGTCGTAACAACGGGAGGAAAAAAGAGAAATTCCCCGGGACTTACAAAGAAATCTATAAATCTCGTGTGTGCATAGAAGACAGTCTTCTTTTTTTTTTTTTCTCTTCTAAAATCTGAGAACATATTTTCACAAGCACAAGGTGTTGAGACACTCGAGCGTGATCATCCTTCACCTCCCATGCATATTCCACCTAAAAACCTTCTTCATCCGGAGACACTCTCCAGGCCCTTTGTATTTATTCACTCGAGGGTACTTAGTGGGAATTATCATGGATGTTTTTAAAGTACAGAAACACAAAGGCGACAGGAATAGTTGAGGTTGGTATGACATTGTAAATGCTACTCGTCTCACCTCCTTCCTGATGTCGACAGAGACCAGAAATTCTGCAGACACCAAATTCCCTAGAGAACAACAGAATCTGTTTGACCCACTTAGAAACTCCAAGCGGTCACCTTTCAGAGTATTTACTCGCAATTCTTAGAGATTTCTAGAAATGTTCTGAGGGCCATGAAAATCATGAACATTGTGCCTTACTTTTAAATGCCACGTCATGCCGTTGCGTCCTTTTTGATGAGCTTCGTAAAATTAAAGCTAAAGGTAATTAGAAAGTACACAAATCTCTATAAATTAAAGCGAGTTGCAAAATTTACCTCGAGAAATCCGAGACGAACACAATATCTAGAAACACCCAGTCTTCACCTAAATTCCTCACTAACAATGTAGTTTACGACGGACAAAGGAAAGTGTACTACATCATTCGTAGTTATGATCAGCGAGGACAGGTTTGGATTTTGAGTGGTACCATTTATACCCCATTTGTTGTAGTTTACAATTTTCTTGCCTTTCATGTCAGTGTTTTGTTAAACATTTTTTTTTTCCGTCCGGTGTCACGGTACGGCATTTTAGCAGTTTTTCCGGTGCATAAAACAGTGCAAATCTAGATGCCGATGGAAAGCATGTTTGTGATTGGATCTGGCGAAATCGGGGTTGAGGTTAAAGACCAAATCGCCATGGTGCTAACCTCTTGGCCTAAGTCAGACTTGCCATATCCATGGCGCCTCTATCAATGTAAAAATCATTCAAAAGTGCCAAGCCATTATCCTGAAAATAAAACTTTCTGTAATTGCCTCTCATTCATAGACGTAGGCCATTTTGATTCTGGGGTTGTTTCAGCCAACGTGGATGATGGCCACTCTTACCTAGAGTCATTTTGGCCTAAGTCTGACTGTCTGACTGCATTGCAAAAGAGTAAAAGAGTTGGGTATTTTTTTTTCGATTTTCTGAGAAGTGCAAAAAATGACTTAGGCCAAAAGGTCAGCATCATGACGAAATTGAGAATTGCTTACAAAATGGAAGATGAGATCTAGTCTCTTTCCTGCATTCAGTTAAAACATTTTACTTGAACTCGTCTTATATTTATTTTGATTTCTTTGAAAGAAACTGTACAAATTTCACCTGGAGCAAGAGCTCGCCAGATCCACTCATAATTATTTTTTGTTAGTGCAGCTGTAGACTGAGGCTGTTGTGCTAGTTTGAAGGTGAATGCATTTTAAAGCTCACAGGGTTGGTCTGGGGAGGGGGTGGCTAAACACAGTGGTTAGCAAAAAAAACGATTTGGTAAGTGAGTAAATTTAAAAGTAACGAGTCCACTCACTGTTGATTATCTGGCATCAGTGTCAAAGGTATAAAAAAAAACAAAAAAAAACAGCATAAATATGTGTCAACATTTGCATCATTAGTGCCGTACTCCCGCTAGATCAATGCGCCATTTCAGCGTCACTGGCATGCACTTGAACCTTGCGCTACTGAAACAATCCACTGTTTTCATATCACTTGAACGTTCTTAACTGACAGGCCACTTGTACGGGGAAAGCATTTGCTATTGACCAGATTTTTTACCGCAGTAGGGGGTAATTCATCACTTTACATACTTACGTGGTAACTCCTTTCGCTGATTTGATGCCAAAGTTGCAGTTTTAACACAATTTTTGCCTTGCGCTAACAAGCCATGTGATACAATGGCAGGTTAACCGTGCATCATCATTCTAAAATTATTATGTTGTATTATATTAAAGGATAGAGAGGTAATCCATACACTGTAGTGGCAAATATCTGTGCTAATTTAATATGACCTTGCCATTTTTCTTTTCTACAGTTTTGCCTTACATTGCAAAAGTCGTAGTAAAATGACAAGCTACCTCTGTAAAATGGCTACAGCTGCAATTAAGACGAGGGGGTGAATACTGTCGTGTATATATCCAAAAACTGATAACTATTTGTTTATTGCCATAACTGTTATGTGTGACCTAAATCGCCTTCAGTCCTGCCGTTTACAGAGACCTGAGACCGTTTTATCCACTCCATTTCGAGTCCGTCTCATCGATGACGTTGTTAGAATCAGTAATGCGCTATCGATATCGCCCACCGTTCGATACTTTATTGACAACAGATCAACACCCAACAGGACACTGCAGAGTGGGCAGTGCAGTGGCACTCTCGCTTCAAAGTGCGATATGTTGAAGGTTGTTTCTTGTGTAATGTCCTTGCTGGATGTTTTTTACAACATGTCCCATAGAGGCAAGGACGCTGGGAGTTTTCATCAGTCTTTCACTTTTACTCACTCTTTGCACTTATTGGGAGTTTTCATCAGTCTTTCACTTTTACGCACTCTTTGCACTTATTGGGAGTTTTCATCAGTCTTTCACTTTTACGCATTCTTTGCACTTATTGGGAGTTTTCATCAGTCTTTCGCTTTTACGCACTCTTTGCACTTATTGGGAGTTTTCATCAGTCTTTCACTCTTACGCACTCTTTGCACTTATTGGGAGTTTTCGTCAGTCTTTCACTTTTACGCACTCTTTGCACTTATTGGGAGTTTTCATCAGTCTTTCACTCTTACGCACTCTTTGCACTTATTGGGAGTTTTCATCAGTCTTTCACTTTTACGCACTCTTTGCACTTATTGGGAGTTTTCATCAGTCTTTCATTTTTACGCACTCTTTGCACTTATTGGGAGTTTTCATCAGTCTTTCACTTTTACTCACTCTTTGCACTTATTTGTTCCAACTCCACTTTCTGCACAACTGAGAAATTCGACGTTGAATGTTTGTGGCTTTAGTATTATGATAAGGTGTTAGAGTAAATCGTAACTGTGAAACAGCTTGATAAATGCCACAACGCATTTTAAACAAGTGTCCAAGTGTGCATTTGTTATACCTCTTCTACATACTAAAAGATCTTCAGTTTTTTTTCAGAAAATGGAGATAGGACAAACAAAAACTAAAGTCGCGGATTTTTTTGTTTCAAACTGTGACCTTCAATGAAATCTTTTTTGTTTGTTTGCAATCATTACACTGCCATTCAAAGTGTCTGGGAAAAAAATACACATTTTAGTTGGATCTTGGGAAAATGAAGAAAAGGTTTTACATTTCTCACGACGCCAAAATAGAGCGGTGAGCTAAATAATGATTACATTACATTTTCGAAAACGGACCCAGAAGAAAAGAACTATCATTGTTCAAAAGGGGAAAGTTACTCCATCACCAGAGTACATCAAAGACTTGTAAATGTCAGGCTAGATTAATTTTTTTTTCAACCGGGAAATTGAAACCAGGAGACCTTGAGCGTGGGTGATTGCAGATACTGTGAGACAGAAATAGTCTGATGTGAGAGAAAGAGAAAAAAGGCAACCCAATGAACAGAAACAGAAAATAATGTTCAGCGACTTTAGATCATTTTTAATATGTTTATTTTGTTAGCTGACAATTTGGTGAATGTGACAGAAAGCAAGAGCTAATGACGAGACGGAGGAAGAGAAAAATAAGCAAGTTTAGCAAAATTGCGTGACTACTCGCACTTTCTAGGATTAGGCGAATAATAATTCAGTAATTTTTAGATGGTAGACAGTTCACTCCCGATATAATAATATGTCTTTCATGATTGCCTTTCTAACATGGACTATTGTTTTTCTGCTGACACTGACAAAGGCCTATAAAGGCTTACATACATAATTACATTAACCTTCCAGGTAAATAACTCGTCTCTGAGCCAAGGCCAACTAATATCTTAAACACAACAGTTGTCGAATGCGGCAGTGAAAGAGTTAACGACATGATAGCTCTGAAGAAAAAAAACAACGGCTCTGGTGTACTGTAGTGTTAAAATTTTTATTCTATGGCGTAAAGATTTCTACCTTGTTAGGAAGACAGAAAATAAAAAGTTTCCATGTTCCTATTTGCTTTACTAGATCTATGTCTTCCAGCTGAAATGATTAAGATGTACTACTATTATATTTCCTAACCAGTGTTTGGAAACCATGAAGACAAAGTTCATGAGGAAATCACTCCTACACTCGTTAATGATAACTTTACTTCTGCAATGCTTTCCTAACACTGTCATGCAAGCTTGCCATTTCCAGATGTATATGACGAATTTGTTCATTTACTAAGAAAGAGTGACTATTCATTGGGGAATAAATCCCATTGTTTTTTTAACAGTTGTGGGTGAAATACGTTCACGGCAGTTTGTTCCATAAAAAAGAGGTTAATTGATATCAGGAAAACAGCCAAACAAGTTCTTGCTCGGTGTTCCAGATATTGTTAGTGCCGCTTAGTATTTTACATTATAAGCCATTGCTGGACAGTGAAACACAGCCCAGTATTTTCTCTACCTGGCTTTGTAATTAGACTACGCGTCCCTAACAACATTCTGGTGTTTTCCACCGTTGCCCCAGAATCGACACTTGGTGTCTGGCAAAGACGTTCTGCTTGTCACAAGTCCAGGTGACCTACTTCTCCTTCCGCCGTCTGGGGACCACACCCCCAAAGTTATACAGGAGCTACAGAAATTACCAAGTTTTATGCGAAATGCGGCTGATTACTTGGGATAAGCTGTCCTGGACAACGATGTACGATCATAAATAATGGATAAGCGCTTTGAAAGATGGAACAGAACCACAGTAATGGTTCGGGCCATCTCTGGAAGTGTGCCATCTCTGACTGCCAAAGTCCTCCTCAAGAAAAAAGTATGTAACAAAAAATAAAAGTCGAATATTCTTGTCCACATGGGAAATAACAGCTTTGACACACACACTGGTCAGGTTAAAGTAGCCAACAATATTTCCAGAACGTTTTTCTTCTATTATTACAAAGACTTGGCCCTTACAAAAAGGCTCCAGGGAGAAGGAAAAGGGGGGGGGGGATAGAGAGTCGTGCAGGCAAACACATAGACAGTCACAGACAGACAGATACACACAAAGGGAGACAGACAGACAGACAGACAGACAGACAGACAGTTGAAACAACTTTATCTTTCATTCTCTGTGCATGCACGAACTGTTTGCACAAAACGTTCCCAAATCTAGCACCAAGAAATGGAATGCTTGTCAAATGCAGTCGATTACTTGTCAAGCACCACTGTTTTAGCAGTCCCAAGCAAAAATGAGACAAACAGACTGACAGACAGCTTGATAGATGGACCGAGTTTTGGTCCCCGAGGGCTCCAAACGTATTAAGATTTTAACCGATATAAACAATATGGCGCCAACGTGTAACTTCACAATACAAGTTATACTCTATATTAATGGTTGCTTTCAGAATGCCTGGACATAAAGTCAAGCACCGCCGGACCGTTCGAAATTGTGTAAAGTTTATCTTCCACATAAAGTACTGTGTATTCCATCAAATGTTGGCAAAGATTTACCGGTTATTTCAGCTGGGAAGGAAAACAACCAATAACTTCCGCGGTGACGTGCTGTAACGCACGAACAGGATAAACTAGCCAGTTTCTTCACATCCGATATCCCCCAGCGGGGACAACTAACAGTTTGCCAGAATGTTATAGACAGGCATAATAAGTCCCAGACAAAGTCGCTAGTTTGGGTTTTCGTTTGTTGTTGTTCTATTACTAAAGAAAAACCAAAACCTGTTTTAACTGCTATGTGTACTAGGGTGGAATACCTCATTTTAACTGTGGACGGAAGCCATGCGTAGTGCAGCCCCCATCGCCGTGCACAGTCGTTCTTGAAAATTTGACAAAGAGGAAGTGACGCATTTAGAACAATTGTAGAGAGATGAGTGTGATCCGGTACACTCCATTATAATATTCATTTGGAAACTGTATAAAAGTAGGATGAGGTGAAGTATGGGGCTGGATGGCTTGCTTGGTTGCATGGTTGAATGACACTGGAGATGGGAAATGGACACTCTCATCGGGGTTAGCACCTTCATTATTTTAAACGTTTCTCATGTTTAACAAACAGCTATATGTAAAGCCGACTAGTTTTAAAACTTGGAATCATTAATTTATAGGAAATGTGATCAAGGGTTAAGGTTGAGTTAAATTTAAACTCGGGATTGAAGTCAGGGTTAACGATGGAAGCCAATTAGATAACACATTAAGCAAATTCAATTGCAAAATCTTTTAACGATATCCGTAAGTTTGACAAAGTGTCAGGCCAGGTCTCATTATGCGGCTGTGGCCTTTTAGCAAAAGATTCCCGCCCATCAGATTTGTATTTGGACAATTGAAAAAAACAACAACCCACCGGACACTCGGTTTTGTTCAGAGATCTTTCATAGGCAAACTTTTCTTATTATAAATGCTTGTTGACCTGCCCTGAATTGGTGTCAAGAGATCGAGTCACTGGGGATGGTTCGCTTAGCTAGATAAAAAAACTGTGTAAAGCCTTTATTAACATGTTGACCCCAAGGTAAGAAAAACGTAGGTGGTGGAGAGGGAACCTGGGATGTATGTTGGCGGGGGGGGGGGGGAGGGGGTGCTCGCATGCTTGTCAATTGGTGTAATGAGTTTAATAGTTTTTGTTTTACTTGTTTCTTTTTTCAACAAAAACGCTATAAGATTATTATGAAAACGGAATATAGGTTATCTATCTAATGAACCAGGCAAGTAATCCGTGCTGAATGCCACAGGGAGGTTTAAAATATCGAGGTGTATATTGTGGACATTCATTATTCTAAAGGTCAAACGGTCGTACATGGAACGAGAAAGGTGAAAGCCAAGGTATGAAAAACAAGCGTTTTGAATTTATATTGAGATTTTGCTTATGGCAATGTTTATGTGAATACACTGTCCATTTAATAATGTCTTGATTTTTGGATCGGTTAACCGAAATCTATGCTCGGTAGTTCCTTTGCTTATTCTGCTGTAATTGTGGGTCTTCACAGACCCAGACTCGGTACATTGAAAAAAATAATGAATGGTTCAACATGACCCATGACAGCAGATTTGGATTTTAATAAGTGTACGCCAACGGAGATTGATCAATCAAATTAGGATTGATGAACAGAAAAATTCAGATTTAGACCAAATTTAATATCATCTCCTATCGGATAAAGATTCATATCTTGCAGATGGAGACGTCAAAAATGAGGAGAGAAAGAACAGGATAGGATAAAAAGAAAAATGTGATGAAGGAGAGTTCAGCTGTTCTTAAAAAGTACGATGGTGTCTTTTTGTCTTTGCAGATTAGAAAAACGAAAGTTAAACTATGGCCTTGTGGGAAAAAATACCGAACAAAATTTAACGGCATCGGTTCTTGCGAATGTTACTGATGTGTATTTTTTTGTATTTTGTGTACTTCTTTAATCCCATTTGGGAGATTTTGCCTTAGTGTCATTGTCACCCAGTTACAACTGGAGCAGACACGTCGTCGCCATAGTGCAGGGCCGGCCGGCGGTTGCTTTTTGTCTGTGTGTGTGTGTGGGTGGGGGGGGGGGGTGGTAGGGACAGCTTTTTTTTTTCTTTTTTAATTTTAATTTTGCTCGGGTCAGCGGCCTGCTCTTCTCGATTTCCAACTGCCAAGGTATCTTTAACGTGCGCACCGTTTACACGGGCCCTTCTAGGTTTTCGTCCTTATCCGAGAAGACTAGGCGCTCGATCTAACGAACCATAGGATCAGGGACAGGAAAATCTGAGAAAAATCTCAAAATTCCAATATGCCTGCACCGGCCGGGATTTGAACCCGGTACCTTCGGCATGAAAGGCCAGTACCTTGCCTCTAGACCACCGTGTCCCGTCCCCCACCATGATCACTAGCAGGGTAAAATTTGTATATTATTATGATTATTTTTTTTATTTTACATTATAATTTTCAATAGCGACGCCTGTAACGCCACAGAGTTGAGGTTTTGCTGACTGGAAATGTGTGAGAAATTAAGTACGGCTTTATCAAACGCTTTCCTAGCATGAAACTGCCTGGTTTAAACCCGGTAGTCCTTCCACCAAACCCCTTTAGAATACAGAATAAAAACTGTAAATTTTGTTCAACAAACACTCATTGAAAGACAGCGGCAGCTAACAGACTTCCTGGTTGGTCAGAGAAATGTTGACCCAATGAGCATCAGTTGTTCTTACCGAATGCAGATTCTAATGTAGATAGCCTATATTTAGTAAAATTATAACATAGGGAGTGAACTTGAAATTTGTATGTTTTAAGGAAGCGCATATCCGTACAACGCACACAATTCGAGGACGTAGAACACACACAGGAATGACCTTGTTAATTTGCATAGTTTTAAATATATGAATCGGGTTAAGAGCAAAACAATCCGACTTCTGCTCTGAGATTGCGTGATCTGCGCTAATAATATACTTGAGTGTACGTCGCGGTTTTTGGTAAACATGTTGTACGGATATGCACTGACCATATCCATACAACGTATTGTACGGATATACACTTCCATGTTTTAATAAGACATAAACCGCTCACATAGTCTGTCATTTCGCTGTTAATAAATCCATAGACGAACGAATCATTTAGATGGCAAGGTCAGGTCCGAACAGAGGGGGAATCATTGAGCTTTGTACTGTCCAAGAGAGATAACTGATGGAAAAATAGTCACCCACAATTTTGTCTCCCTTTATTCCTAAAACACAACGCCTGACTGAGCGTTTCTATTCACCTAACTGGAGATTTCGACGAACACTGTTAGCATTATAATTAAATAGTCCATCACTACAGCCGTGCTATATTCTAGACAAATTCGGGCATTTGAAGTGTTGCATTTTCAATCTTTAACCTGGAATTCAAACATTGTTGAGCTAACGTTTATCCACTTTCGTGTGCCTCCCCCCCCCCCCCCCCCCCGCCAACCTCCTTAAAAATTTAAAACTCAATTAGGTGGCTAGAAATAAAGACACGTTAGTCCAGAGGCAAGGTGCTCGCCTCTCATGCCAAAAGTAACGGGTTCGATCCCCGGTCGGTGCAGGCCTGTTGGAAGTTGCTCTGGGGAAAAAATTCCTGTCCCTGATCCTATGGTAGGTCAGATCGAGCACCCTGGTCTTCTCGGATAAGGATGAAAAACTCACGGGGCCCGTATGCACGTTACGCATGTTAAGACACCGTGGCAGTTGGAAGTCGAGAAGAGCAGACCGAACAAGGCCGCTGCCCGGGCAAAATTCTAAACAAACAAACAAACAAAAACGAACAAACTCATCCCTACTACCAGAACACACAGTAACAAGGATAAAAAAATAAAACACAAGAAAAGTGAAGTGGAAATGTCAAGAACAGCGAAACTTCCTAAAATAAAGACCTAAACGCAGATGGATAGAAATATACAGTAACGCACTGTCTTTTTTTAATTAATCACATTTTCGTCCACCAGGTAATGAAATGATAGGCAGGACGGGAGAAATGGAATATGTCATGCACGAGAATACAATGGACCTGGATGGAGGTATGAGTAAAGATAGATAAACTGGATGAATATTGATAAGTTTTGTTGATAGACAGGCAAGATGAAGAGACGAATGTGTTGACCAAATTGACGAATACACAGACTGACCAATAGATACTCACACACACACACACACACACACACACGAGGTCACAAAAACAGAAATATGGACAGACAATTGAACAGACAGACAGCTAAACGATACAAAGGAAGATTGAGTTCAACGATAATCAAAGAGGACAATAAATTTCATTATTATGTCATTTCAGATACTAGAGATCAAATCGCGGGTATAGAGCAAAATTGTTGTATCTCCAGGTTTATGAATTCGGATTCATAATGGAAGTTACTGTAATAATGACAAACTGCCTCTTGCAATTTTTTCGTTATTCCGCTATCTTTAACCAGTTCCAAATTACAGAGAAGCAGTATTGTTGTATCTCCCTTAAAAATGAGATCGTTGAGAGCAATATTGTGGTATTTCCGAGTAACCTCCCATTATTCATAAACCCGGAGATACAACAATTTTGCTCTATACCCGCGATATGAGGAGTATTTGCAATATTGTTGTATGCAACATTTGTCGATTTTGAGGTATTGTCAAGGAAGTGGATCCTCACTCCTATTTTTATCATGTATGAGTGTGTGTATTTTTCGTGGGCATTTTTATGTCAGTTTCGATTTGGAAGTGTGGGAACAAAACCCTCATTTTACACAACGCTTCAAAACGTTTAATCCGCATTTTCTCGAAAAGGCACAAATTTACATACAGCAATATGGAGAATACCTGACGATATATTCATGTTGCCTCCATTATTCTGCCATTTTCTCCCTTGCCCCCTCCACCCCCGTTCTGAAAATGTAGAAAATAAAAAGACAGTTGGAGAAGGAGGAGTAGGGAAAGAGATTTCTATTTTCAAGCAATGGAACCCGTCAGTGATCTCTCCATTACCTGAAGGCAGTGGCTACGTTTATGGCAGATTACGCTCATACCCCAATAGAAAAACACGAAGAAAGGAAGCGCTGCTGCACTCCGCAGGTGGAACGAGACAGATGATGATCTTCAGAGGAAGAGTGGATTCTTTCATTAGATGTTTCGGCCTTTAACTTCCTGACATCTTCTAGAACCCCCGGCCACACTGACGTCATAACTCTCGGTGTTCGTCACGCACCTTTTTCTTTTATATCGCCAAGTTATTTAAAAGTGATGTTTATTTTGCTGATTGCCATATTACAATGGTTTGTTCATGGCCTAATCATGATGTAACAGAATGTCCTTACTGCTCACAGAAGGACACCCCCGCCCTCCCTCTATGTACAAGCTTGGTTCATCAGCCTCGTCTCTGCGAAAGCAAAGTTTGAAAAAAGAAAAAAAAAAAAACTTCAGCCACAAAATATTTTCATCACGCCAGAGAGAAATAGCCGACTTCCAAACTTTAAAGATCGATTTCCTAGGTTTGAGATTGATGTTTTTATGACTGATTGTTTTTCGCCTGTGGCTTTCGTGACTGAACAATAATAATAATTGGCTCTTTTGGTCTTGGCAGACGGTCAGCAGCTAAATAGTTTTTTGTGCTGCATGCCTGGGCTGTGGGTATGGAGAAAGTGCCTAGCCCATGGTGCACTTTCCCCCTCTCGACAGTGTTGATTTGATCCATTGGAACGACATGGTCGATACGCGTGGAATCAACAGTGTTGCAGGAGGTAAACAATAATGTGCAGTTATCTTAACTTTGGTTACTACTAGTCAGCAGGTCAGACTACTATGTCAGGCCAGAGTTTTCTGCTATTGTATGACAGTACACAATACAGCCTGCTACTGTCACCCCCACTGTCTTGTGGGTCATCTCGGGAGAGAGGAAGACTAGGGGAAGGTAACCCTGAATACAAATACCACACTGCCTTGTGTGTTGCTATGATAGCAAAGGCTATGGGAGTAAACCCAGACAGAAAATCAGGAGTGGAGACCCGAAGGTGGTTGTCAGGGAGAACTGCATCAAACTGGCTTCCAGCATCTCCTGCAGCCGGACTAGTTCCAAATGTATTGACCTGGTCTCTCCCTTGGGTTTAACTAGAATGGCAGAGAGAGGGGTGGTGCCTCTGGGCAAAGCACCATCTCTTAAAAATAGCCCAGGCAAGGCAGCAAAACGAGGAGGCGTTTGCTCGGGCTTGGCAAGCGTCTGTCTCTCCTCTATAAGCCCACCCATTTCCGATTTGGAGAGGACACTCCAGCCATCCGTTACGGATGGGCACAACACGGGAGGTGGCAGTTACCGGTGATAAGCTCAATCCATTTGGCGTACGGATGAGCGCCAGGGGTCCCCTCTGTCGGTGGGAGCGGCTTTTCAGCTGCATTGATCAACTACCGCCCGCCGTAACCTGGGCAGCCCCCAGGCAGTTGGGTGTTGTTCCGCCACGTCAGCCTGCTTCATAAGGTGGTTGGAGCTAGACCAAAAGTCAAAAAGCTGACGTAAAGTGTGCACCTGGCAAAAACAGAAAAATACTAAAACTTGGTACCTGGAACGTCAGAACAATGCGCCCAGGCTTGCAACAGCAAGATCTCACTAATATTGACTCCATCAGGAAATCCCAAATTATTGATCGAGAACTTCAGCTACTAAACATCGACATCGCTGCCCTTCAAGAAACTCGACTTCCCGACTCCGGGTCAGTCAAAGAAGAAAACTACACCTTCTTCTGGCAGGGCCTTAGCAGCGAACAGCCGAGAATCCACGGCGTGGGCTTCGCCGTAAAAAACTCCCTTATCAATTCGATCGCAACTCCAATTGGAGTGTCAGAACGCATCATGACACTCAGACTGAACACCCGGTCTGGTTTTACCAACATTATCTGTGTCTATGCCCCAACACTTACCTCCTCTGACGAAACCAAAGACATTTTCTACGAGGCATTGCAGAGGACTCTCCACAACATCCCTCTCACCGAAGGCCTGCTAATTCTGGGTGACTTTAACGCTCGAGTGGGAGCAGATCACTCCGCATGGCCAAAGTGCATTGGGCACTTCGGCATTGGCAACATCAACGAAAACGGGCAGCGCCTTCTGGAGCTATGCTCCGTAAACTCATTATGTGTTACAAACACGTACTTTGACCTTAAGAGATGCCAAAGAACATCATGGCGCCATCCCAGGTCTGGCCATTGGCATCAATTAGATCTTATTCTCTCAAGGAGGAAGAGTTTGGGCTGTATAAAAATAACTCGTTCCCTCCACAGTGCTGACTGTGACACCGACCATGCACTGGTAGTCAGCAAAATCAAAATTTCGGCCAAGAAAATATACAGATCAAAAGCCCCTTCAATCCCTAAGATCAATGTAACAGCAATCAGAGATGAATCAAATAGAAAGTCATTTGAAAAGTTATTTGCTGAAAGCATGGATAATGTCACCCAATGTGACTCGGTAGATGAAACATGGAACACTCTCAGTTCAAAAATTCATGACTGTGCCATCAAGTCTTTTGGACAGCATAAAGTTTCAAACAACGACTGGGTAGCCCAGAACAGCGAAATTCTCCTACCTCTCATTGAGCAAAAGAAATCTGCTTTCAATGAGTATAACAAAAATTGCAATCAGAGTACAAAAACTTGTTTGAAAAATGCAAAAGCTAAACTTCAGCTGGAGGTAAGACGTTGCGCCAACAAATACTGGACAGACTTGTGTAACAGCATACAAGAGGCAAATGAAAAGGGAGATATGAAAACCGCCTTTAGTCAGATGAAAGTAGCTCTTGGGCCAATCATCACCAAAAGCGCCCCACTTAAGTCTGTAAATGGTGAACCCATCACAGATAAAAATGAACAACTGAATAGGTGGGTAGAGCATTACTCTCTGTTGTATTCAACTGAGAAAAATATTCCACCAGATTTTGAGGAACACCTCCAAAAACTGCCAATAATGGCCGAACTTGACGCTGAACCTTCCTTAGTCGAGCTTTCCAATGCAATCGACCACCTGTCTGCTGGAAAAGCCACAGGAAGTGACAACATTCCTGCAGAGGTATTAAAAGACCTAAAAGGCCCATTATTACCACACCTGTATAATCTGTTACTGCAGTGTTGGAAAGAAGGCGTGATACCACATGATATGAGAGACGCCAAAATTGTCACACTTTACAAGAACAAAGGAGACAAAGGCGACTGCAACAACTATCGAGGTATATCCCTCCTCAGCATTACTGGAAAGGCTTTTGCTCGCGTCATCCTCTGCCGCCTTCAACAACTGGCGGAAAAAGTCTTACCAGAAACACAATGTGGCTTTCGAAGCAAACGATCAACTATTGACATGATATTTGCACTTCGGCAAATCCAAGAAAAATGTAAAGAACAAAACAGGCCGCTTATAACATGCTTTGTGGACCTAACAAAGGCTTTCGACACCGTAAGCCGATCTGGCCTGTATGCAGTCCTTAAATCCATAGGCTGTCCACCAACATTGCTAAAACTTATTGCATCCTTCCACACTGACATGAGGGCATGTGTCAACTTTGAGGGCTGCACATCCAATTCATTTGCTGTAAACAGCGGTGTGAAGCAGGGATGTGTTCTTGCTCCTACCTTATTTGGTATATATTTTGCAGCCCTACTCAAGAATGCCTTTGGTCAATGTTCAGGTGGAGTACTTATTAACACCAGAGTGGACGGCTCCATTTTTAATGTTGCCAGACTAAAAGCAAAATCTCGTACAGAGCATATTATGTTACAAGAGCTCCTCTTCGCAGATGATGCTGCAATCGTGGCCCACGATGAAACCACGCTCCAGGCTCTCATCAATAGCCTTGCCAAAGCCTGTGACAAATTCATGCTAAAGATCAGTGTCTCAAAAACTGTAGTTTTGACACAAGGCTTGAGAAACCCCAACCCAATCATGCTGGATGGCTCTCCTCTGGAGCAAGTGGGAAAATTCTGCTACCTAGGCTCAACCATCAGTGGTAGCACAGACATAAGAACTGAAATAAATGCCAGAATAGGAAAGGCGGCCACAGCTTTTGGCAAACTCTCAAAAAGGGTGTGGAACAATAGCAAGCTGACCATCAAAACAAAGGTACTCGTGTACCAAACTTGCGTCCTAAGCACCCTGCTGTATGGCTCAGAGACATGGACCACCTACTCCAAACATGAAAGATCCCTCAACTCCTTCCACCTGCGCTGCCTACGCAAAATTCTCAAGATCAAGTGGCAAGACAGGATCTCAAATATCGAAGTTCTGAGCCGAGCCAACATTCCATCAACTCAGGCTCTCCTAGGCAAAAAAAGACTGCGGTGGCTTGGACATCTCCACCGTATGGAAAATGATCGCATCCCCAGACAAATTCTCTACGGGGAACTTGCTACTGGCAACCGACCCAGAGGTAGGCCACATCTGCGATTCAAAGACACTTGCAAGATCACGATGAAAGCATTCAACATCGACCCCAATGAATGGGAGAACCTTGCAAATGATCGAAGCAGATGGAGACAAAAATTGCGCAGTGGCACGCTCGCAATAGACTTCAAGGCAAAAGAAACATACCTGACAAAACGACAGAGGCGGAATGAAAACACTCGCCAAAGTGAACCCAAAAGACTGACCTGCAATCACTGCCATCGCACTCTCGGGTCAAACATTGGTAGAATAAGCCACGAGAGAAGCTGTCAGTCAAAGTGGAAGTGAATATTCTAGCTGCTAAGACCGTCTGTAAAGACGCTAAAGGCCATATAGTCAGCAGGTGGTGTTGGTAAAGTTCCTCTTGTGGTATCCTTTGTGTGAGGAAGACAGAGAGGAGAAACACAGACAGGGTGTGTCGGGGACGGGGAGGGGGGCGGGGGGGGGGGCAAGGCGAGATGGTTAAAAGTAATGGTTCTCCTGACCAGACAGATTAGTGACGAGTCGGTGCCACGGGGAATGTCCACCCGGCCTGTAATGGCATGGCACAGTCTGGGGAAAACCTTCCTGGTCTCTCAGTGCGTCAGGAAGTCAGGGACCCGCCATTACCATTAAGTTTGTACACTGTACGCTTTTCCTACGCTCAGGATATGCACCCCCCCCCCTCCCCAAACCCTGTAGACGTACGGCCATTAGTATGGTGGATATCCACGAAAAGGCCTTGATGTTCTCAAACTTTAGACGGCATTTTTAATTGGACTATTTGACGTTTTCATTACAAATATGATCTGTATATATTTCAACAGCGTACTTAATTATTATAAATCCATTTTTTTTCAAATGGCATTACCATGGTTGAAAGAATTAAAAAAGTACCTACGCCTCCTACAGCCCTCCCCCCCCCCCCCCGCCTTCCCCAAGTGTAGCCTTTCATACTTTGGGGGCACCCCCTACCCCATTTTCCCCGTCTCAGAACATAGATGGCTAATAGATGACCTCCAACGGTATAGACCCTTTTCATTTACCGTCCTCCATATCATGTGATTTGCAAACAAAATGGCGGCGTGCCCCACTTGTAGGGCAGAAAGCGGTGGACAACAGTCGAACAATGCCATCCTCTTGTTGGGCACCCAACTGTACAAACCCGTTACGTGCTGGTTCTGGCATAAACATGCATCTTTGCTTAGACTGTGCACATATTCAGATGCCGACACTAAGGCAAGTGGATGTTTTTGCCCTACACGGTGCTTTTCGAAGCCGTGCGGCTCCCCACAAACAACCGTAACGCGGAAGTGAAAAGGTTCTATACATCTTGAGAACTATGAGCAAGTATTGAAAGACGTGCTGCGGTTTCACAGACCCCCAATAAACGTTCAGACTAATAGTGGATGTGGCATTGTCTTATTTTTTTAATTCTTCCGATGTAGGTGAAGATCGTTTTTGCCTTTCCCAATTGGCCGCAACAAGACATTGTAGCCAGATGTTTGCCACATTTCCATGCCATGTCACCTCATGTAATAATCCTGTTATTGAGTTATGATAATACGCCGTGGTGCGTTAAAATTGTGCACCATGTATGAACTCATAAACGCTTTGTGAAAGTGAATTTTCCTTTTGAGATAGCCTACTAACGAAATTTTTATCTCACTTCATCTATATATATATGGCCTTTAGCGTCTTTACAGACGGTCTTAGCAGCTAGAATATTCACTTTCACTTTGACTGACAGCTTCTCTCGTGGCTTATTCTACCAATGTTTGACCCGAGAGTGCGATGGCAGTGATTGCAGGTCAGTCTTTTGGGTTCACTTTGGCGAGTGTTTTCATTCCGCCTCTGTCGTTTTGTCAGGTATGTTTCTTTTGCCTTGAAGTCTATTGCGAGCGTGCCACTGCGCAATTTTTGTCTCCATCTGCTTCGATCATTTGCAAGGTTCTCCCATTCATTGGGGTCGATGTTGAATGCTTTCATCGTGACCTTGCAAGTGTCTTTGAATCGCAGATGTGGCCTACCTCTGGGTCGGTTGCCAGTAGCAAGTTCCCCGTAGAGAATTTGTCTGGGGATGCGATCATTTTCCATACGGTGGAGATGTCCAAGCCACCGCAGTCTTTTTTTGCCTAGGAGAGCTTGAGTTGATGGAATGTTGGCTCGGCTCAGAACTTCGATATTTGAGATCCTGTCTTGCCACTTGATCTTGAGAATTTTGCGTAGGCAGCGCAGGTGGAAAGAGTTGAGGGATCTTTCATGTTTGGAGTAGGTGGTCCATGTCTCTGAGCCATACAGCAGGGTGCTTAGGACGCAAGTTTGGTACACGAGTACCTTTGTTTTGATGGTCAGCTTGCTATTGTTCCACACCCTTTTTGAGAGTTTGCCAAAAGCTGTGGCCGCCTTTCCTATTCTGGCATTTATTTCAGTTCTTATGTCTGTGCTACCACTGATGGTTGAGCCTAGGTAGCAGAATTTTCCCACTTGCTCCAGAGGAGAGCCATTCAGCATGATTGGGTTGGGGTTTCTCAAGCCTTGTGTCAAAACTACAGTTTTTGAGATACTGATCTTTAGCATGAATTTGTCACAGGCTTTGGCAAGGCTATTGATGAGAGCCTGGAGCGTGGTTTCATCGTGGGCCACGATTGCATCATCATCTGCGAAGAGGAGCTCTTGTAACATAATATGCTCTGTACGAGATTTTGCTTTTAGTCTGGCAACATTAAAAATGGAGCCGTCCACTCTGGTGTTAATAAGTACTCCACCTGAACATTGACCAAAGGCATTCTTGAGTAGGGCTGCAAAATATATACCAAATAAGGTAGGAGCAAGAACACATCCCTGCTTCACACCGCTGTTTACAGCAAATGAATTGGATGTGCAGCCCTCAAAGTTGACACATGCCCTCATGTCATCACTTCATCTATATATATTATATTTTGGTTACTCGAAACTTTGGTCACCTAAGGCTCAGGAACCGCATCACACTCAGGCTTCAAACTTTCTACAACAGCATATTATCAATGCGAAATTAACATGGGCTAGTTTAGAAATTATGAAATGTTCAGGCTTCTGCGTTTCATTTTTCATTGTTTCGCCATCATTCAGATCTATTTCGAGTCATGGTTCGCCATTTTAAGGTTTCATTGAAGCTGCGCATACGCATTATGGGCCCATGACATCATCACTTCCTGAAAATTTTCGGTGCGCACTACTGCACACTGGGTACTGTCCTGACGCTGAGTTTTGGGGATGACCCTACGCATCTCGGCTATTATTCTTAATCCTTTCGGTCTGAAGTGGTGTCCTTTGTTGTTGCATCTCTTCATATAAGCTATCTATGCAGCATTAATGCCTTTCTTAGTTCACAGGCGTCTTAAGTTATACCAAAAAAAACAAAAAATAACCTATACAAACCTGTTCAGCTAGTCTTATTAATATAAAACGAAGATGTAGTGGGTTAGTATCACGGACATGCTACGATTAATAGATGGATAAAATGGCATTATACATTAAGTACAGACAATTTATTATCACAGACGGAAACAGTAATTAACCTCTTGGTGCCCAGTGGTTCATAGTATGAAACCCATATAATGTGATGTCCTCAAGTAAACAGTTGTTTGTCAATATGTGAACAGCAAGGGCAGGCCGTAACATAATATAATGATTATTCCCTTGTACCGAGGACTTTGGTTTTGGACAATCAGCTAAATATTATAGAATATTACATTAGATTATGACCATAAAATATTGAAATAAGGCATCACAGGCTTGTTTTGAAGCTGCAATGATGTGTAGATTTGAGAAATTGTTGAAGAAACCAACAGTTCTGGTGCTTTTGGCAGTAGTTCAAACAAGGACGGCTATTCACATGAGGGCATCCCACACATGCCCAGTGTTCTATATTTGGAAGATTTTCTTACTTTGCAACAAAAAAGTATACGATTTAGTGCCGAATATTTGTGTTTTTATATTCCTTTGGCTATTTAAAATCAGTTTACCCAAGTTCACCATGTTTGGATCAGGCAAAGGTTACGAAAGGGTTAAAACAGCAGCACATGAGTTGAGACACACATAGAACTGGATTTCCTGGCAATTGATTGATCGTGTAGAGCGTTGCTGTGTGGTCTACGAAAATGGCCAATTTGGCAGCGCGTCAAACGCAGCGTTCCAAATGCAGTACCATTGTTCAATTTCAAAGAGACTTCTTCATGCAATAATGACTACTGCGACCGCTTGCGTGTACAGCGCCACAGTGACCCAAAAATCTTCCAATTCTGTTTGAGGCAAAAATAGCAACCGTTCGATGCTCGAGTGTAATCCTCGCTACCGTACAAGTCCCCAATTACAAATCGAGTTGGCGCGGGAAATAGTCAGCGAAATATTGTGTCCATAATACTGTAACAGTTTCACAGTAGAAACCTGATCTTTTATCCTCTCTGGGACACTCTTTGTTCGTTTCCCTTGCACCATCAAGAATTGTAACGTTAGCGGCACAGCACCCCCACCCCTCCGTGCATGGCGTCTGTAATCCAAAAAGAAAATTAAAGCTCTCAGGAGAATGAAACATATCCGGACTCGGAACTCCCTACGTAAGAAGAAATGCATTTCAAAATGTCCCAGGACCACAAGTTTTATGACACCAAGTGGAACAAACCAATACATCAATATGATTGCCATTCATAAATACAATATGAAACTTCTGTCACAACCACCTCCTTATTGTCTGACTGAACAACGCCGCCCAATCAACAACGTATGAACATGATACCTTTTAAAAAAAAAGAATTATTACTCCATATTATTACCTTGCTTTACACAAAATTTTATTCTTAAGTTTCACGGCCCCAGTCTCATTTCTCTGGACACATTACGTGACATTTTTAGATCTCACAAGTACTGGCTGACTTTAGAGTGTTTTTGAATTGGTGTCTTGTTTGTGTGTTCGACATCAAAAAAGGTGCGTCATTTCTACAGTTTTCCCACGGGGAATTGGATGACAGTGGGGGGGGGGGGGATCCAAGCGGAGCTGAAAGATGTTCTAGATCTTTATTTAGGGAGGATCAGTGCCCTCGGCCTTCACACCTAAGCTGGAAGATTGGGCAGTCATCATTCACTGAAGAGATTGAAGGCAGTGCAATGTCATGATATTGCACTTGTTCGTCTCTTCGGTAACTCTACCTAGCCAGTGATTCTCATCAGTATTTTATGTCACTAAAGAGTTTAAAATTCCAAGAATGTTCGTGAAGACCGTGGGTGAACAATTATTTTTTGTTTCAAAGACTTCAGAGTTGGAATTCTCTGCCTCTGTCTTTGAGAGTGATTGAAAATTTTATGGTATTTAAACATCAGCTGAAGAGCTTTTTTATACTCTGAATATTCATGATCGGATTTTTCTTAAATTTCTCAAATAAATATGCTGTGTGTGTGTGGGGTGTGTGTGTGTGTAGTGTATTTGTGGATGTGTGCCTGCGTGTGTGTGTGTGTGTGAGAGAGAGAGAGAGAGAGAGAAGGAGAGAAAGAGAGAGAGAGAGAGCGAGAACGCTGGTGACATCTAAGAAAATTAATACATTTTGATAATTTTCACCCCCCCCCCCCCCCCAAAAAAAAGAAAAACCAAAAAACCCTCGGTTACTGCCAGTTTTCTCTTCCACAAATTTAATGAAAAAATTGATTGCTCTCAGAAAAAGGCCAAACGAAAAAGGAAGTCCAGCCCACACAACACAGGCTGCCCATTAACCTACAAAACATCAGGTGGAACTTTCTTTTTCTTTTTCAAGTGTTTTATTTTTTATAGCTTGAATACCCGGGTAGTTTTTTGGCAGTGACGCAGCATTTCCCACTTAACCATAGCATTGCCACAGAGAGAATTACTGTGTTTTACAGAGACCTTCAGAGCTGGCCATGGTAATCCCAGACATTACGAATTTGGAGCTTCTGTTGACATGAAAACCCTAACAAAGTATACATTCCTAAAAAGCTGATTTCATTGGCTGTTATAAAACAGCATTGAAAAATTAGCCAACTGAATCAGCTGGAGGCAGTAGCAAAGTTAAAAACAGTCCATTCTGAAATATTCTACTCCGACTAATAATCCTAGAACGATAACTTAATCAGCATCCATATAACAATTACCCCTAGTAATTGTTTTACCACTGCTACCACCTGTCACTACAGCCGTTATGACAACCATTACTGCTACTGCTGTGAGTACCTCCACTGCTATGCTTTATACTTCTGACCGCTAATTCTGTGACTCCTATTTTACTATTACTGCAAGTATAACCATACACATCCTTGTTGAATGTTTACTAAACACCTAATGCCACTTTTGAATTATTCAAAATAGGCACAGAAAAGTGACTGACCATTTTAATTTCCCAACATTTTAATTTCAATTCCAGGAAATGGTTTAAGTGACTGACTGAAAACGCCACACTTCAAATGTCTAATATTGTTTAGAATGTAGCGTGGTTGTGGTGATATACTATCGATTTACTATCTGACAGTGTTCCTCCAGAATCTGAAAAACACTCAGAAGCGATAGAATCCTTGGCAACATTATTCAAATTTGTAGTCAGGATCAAACTAGCGTTAGATCCGTTCCCGCCTTCTTCTGGAGTGGTAGATTGTTGGGTCCTATAGCTGTGTGTGCGCGGTTCTAATCTTTTTTTTTTTTTATTCATGCCATTTTAGAACAGAACCAAAATCAGCCTCGCTGTTTCAACGATTCCAACTCAGAATAAATATAGAAAAAAACCAACAGATTCTGTGCGCACGTTTCTAACTTCACTTTCTATACAGAATCGGAATTCACGTGAGTGTTTTAACGGTACTAATGCGTTTCTATATTAAAAAGAAAAGTGAAATTAGAATATTTCGATCTAAATTTTTCAGCATCAAATCGCTTTAGAACGACTCATATTATTCTTATTCCAACTAAGCAACGCGTTTATTAACT
Source organism: Onchidella celtica (assembly GCA_963931925.1). Lineage (NCBI taxonomy): Eukaryota > Metazoa > Mollusca > Gastropoda > Systellommatophora > Onchidiidae > Onchidella > Onchidella celtica. The sequence goes on from OZ007567.1 coordinate 5,132,635, forward strand.
CTTTCGGAGCCCACCCTGCTTTGTATGATACCCAATCTATCACCCACACACTTCTTTTAGTTGTTATTTTCCTCCTCTGTCTTTCTTCATCTTTAAACATCTGTGTGAATGATAAGCACGGTAGCCAACATTTCTTCATCGCTCAAGTCGATTCGATTCGATTCACCACCAGTCGCCATTTTGTTGAAGCAAGATCACGTCACATTTTTTCTTCATCTCCGTTGAAACGATTCGACTGAATTAGAAACGAAACCGGCAAAAGCCCAGCACAATTGTAATTTAGATTGGCGCCAGAAATGTTGGAATGTAAAACTGGACCAATTTTACCCATCATCGTGGAGTATGTATGTATAGAGAGGTTGACTATTGGTCAATTTGCACTGCGAGACACGGGAGGCTCTTCGAAAGCACTGTTAGCATGGACCGGAAAGTAGGTCGCTGCGGTAAACAAAACCCGTTTGTGCATTTCACGGGGCGTAAGAGCTTACAAACGGCTCTAAATTGTTTCACTCAAAAATATGAACAAACCGCAGTAAACAGATATACACACTGTCTTTGGTGAAGGCTGTCTCTTTCAGTTCTTCAATTTCTTGTTTACCGTAGCGACCTAATTTCGCGATATGGCGGAAGTGGGATCTCTCTATACACCTATACTCTCTGGCAACATTGAATTGAAATGCAGAAGAATTTCGGAAATGGAAGTGTAGAATATATCGACTTCTAAACACGGGGAGGAAATTTAGAAAGGCCATTGGAAACGTGTGCACATACCTTAATGGAAGTATGATACTGGACTGTGACAAAATTAGTAATTGCTAAATTATTTTGTCCAATAGCATATTCGCAACATTTAAAGAGTGCGATTCAAAGTGTAAAGTTTTCAAAGCTAATAATCACCAAGTTCACCTCCTATCATAATTTCTAAACACACTTTCAACCACCGATTTCCTGTGATGTTTCACTAGTTAGAGAGGGAAACAGTTTGTCCAAACTCACATCAGCAATTACGGCCTTTTGTGACAGTGGATTGATATTATTATGCGCATGACGCGTGAAGTGTGAGTAAACTTGCTTTTTTGCACTGTGCACTCATCAGTATTAGATCAGTTGACAGAGATTTATAACATGCAAGTGCTTTTTGCCGGTCTGATGCTGAACAAACAGAGCATCATGATATTGCAGTAGGATACGCACAAACTGACGTGCGTTCCGACCAGTTGGATTTGGTTCTTACCATGCATTTTTTTTTATGCTATTACTAGAATTTATAGATAGAAACTGTGACAATCTGCAGTTGTAATGTGACGTTTGGGAAACATTGATTAATACATCATTCTGGGGTCTGAAAATGATCTGAAAATCAGCGAACTGATTAAACGTTTAGAAACATTTAAGTTTACATTCTCCATGAAATGTATAACACATCAGCTGTCGAAACGATACTATTCTTGTCAAAGGTGACATACACAAGGGCCTTATAATCGCATTTTTTTCGTGTCTTTAGCAGATTGCACTGGTGACGATTACATGTGATGCGACCATAGTATAGAAATTCAAAAAGAAGTAAGACTAAACAAGCAGCCTTGCCCTGACCGCTCTGTGCTACTGCCAGTAAATAAGATGTGAATGTGAAGTTACAAAACGGCATATTTTCAAATTCGGCATTTTCCCCCTAGACTGTTGCTTTTGCCATCCTCAGAGAGGGGCAGAAAAAATATGAAACAATCATCCCCAGTCGGGAAAAGGCTTCTTCTCTGGCTCAAGAAACATTTAGATCAATAACTAAAGAGACAGTAAATACTAGTGACAAGCGGTTTTGGCCACATCGAAATTGCACGGTTCTGTTGTAAGAGAATCTGCCTCCAAGGGACAGTACTCCAGGGACAAGAACTGGTCATGCACGTTTGTTCTTCCTGGCTGTTAAGTGTGAAATACTTTTAGAAACACCGAAGCTAGCCCAGCATTTTCAGGAGAAACACCACAGAAAAGTAATGTACACCGGAACTGTATCTGGGAAATGCCAAAATAACGCTCTAAGGTTACGCTGAGAAATAGGACGGGGAAAAGTTACATGACAACTTATAGCACCCTGTTTTGGACGCCGGGGTTTGGTTTCCCACGGGCAATGAGTAAACCAAAACACTGCCAGAAAGATCACATTTTGATGCCGACGGAATTTTTAATCAGTTTGCCACGCACTGTCAAGAGAAGGCTTGTATCTGCATCGATGGATGAATTCGTCCATCCATTTCTGTCACATAATCCTGACTGATGGTAAAGACGTGAACTATCAAAATATTTCATTTCATAGGTTTGTAATTGTAGGATTCAAAATCTTACTTTCCACCCGCTCTCCGGCATCCGCAGTGAGCAGGACATGTGGAATTTTATGTTACGTTATGGTCTGTTTCAATCCTGTTGGCTTTTTGTAGTGGATGGTGACATATTCAATTATTTACGTACAAGAATGTCGTTGTTGATACTGTATATTAATAATTATTCATGAGTCGACAAAGAATGTCGTTTATAGTGGTCTTTCTATGCCCACCATAATTTGGGGACACAAAGGGGTGCGTGACACTTCTTTATTTAAATAGAAAAACAATAAAGAATATTAACAACAAAACGTATACAACAATCAATGTGCCTCCCAAACACAATCATTAAGGAAGAAGCATTCAATGAGTTAAATGTTTCGGTAAAGCATTTGTCTGATTGTACTCCAAGCCATTCTATACATTTTTCATGAATGATTAGAGATATGGAATCAATTAGACCATTAACTCTCAAAGGTTAAGTGCTTGTTGAAAGTTCATGATGGAACAGTTGGTCCAAGACCTATCTCGTTCACAACATCAAATAAGTCCGAATTGTCTTGCGAAAAATGTCAAGTGCGCTTTGTACAATTGAATAAATATTATGATTAGAGGAGAATCATGACTACCATAGCGAAACATTTTTACAACCATTCTGACCTTTCGCGATGTTTTAATACTAATTACATGACAAATCTGTGAATTTCCTATACAAAATCCTTCTCGCCATCGAACTAGTAAAAGTGCCTTCATTCTCCAGCATCTCTACCCCTAGAACAGCAGAATCAAGCTTATTTTCTGATGTTTTCTCTAAGTGACACTTGCTATAATAACGAAGAGAAGAGGAATGAGAAGAAGAAGAGGTATCATTTTTGCAAATTTTCCTAAATTAAATACTTTACCTAAATTTTATAGTACGGTATTTGAAGCTGGGGGTCGCTGACAGATACCAGAATTATAAGATGAGAAGCTGGTAGAAGCCGCCTCGTTCATCGGCAGAAACCATAGTGTCATTTTTCTCACGACAGACAGAGGAATGATCCTAGATATTTTAATGGTTGATCCTTCATTGCAGAGTAGCCTATACATTGTCATAGTTTTTAAACTTCATCACCTCAGTAACACCGCGGGGGATGCAAAAACGCTATTTTTCAGCTGACGCGCCGTAATACACAAGACAAATTTTGGTGATAAATCAAAACGAAAATCTTTCTAAAATTCAAAGGAGCTCGGATTTATGGGCGAATCTCATGAAGTGCAAAGGACACGTTCTGGTCACATAACCTTTCCATTTAGACAGAATCATAGTGCGTTATTGCTTTGTCGCTGAAGTCAGAAGAGAATATTGCCGACGGCTGTGGATTGCGGGTACAACTGTGATTTTTGCCGACTCCAGTTGTCCCCGAAATAGACACTGATTGGACGAGGGCATAACGAGGGATGTCGAGGACAGTGGTGTTTTGGGCAGGGCACATATTACAGGGAAGCTACTTGTCCTGAGGGCTGCCGTCGCTAAATAAGGTGCCATCGACTATTGTTGGGATGAAAAAAAAAAAATGGGTAGATTTCACATTGGGAGCAACGGATCAGGCGCCTGTCTGTCACTGTGAACTGTTCGTTCTCTGACCTAATGCATTTATTCCATGGCCGTAGGGAGATCGATGCAGAAACAATCATTTACCGTTGTTTGAGGTAATCGTAGGAAGCCAAGTTTTTGTAAGCTTTTTGTACTCGTAAAGGGGAATCAGCTGGGGGCTAAATCTTGCTTTACTCATGAGAGTCTTTTGTACTGAAATATTGTGTGGTATGCCGGGATTACTATTGCAAGGACCATTTTACTTATCCATTATTACACTAATGTTTATCATCGAGCCAGCATTTGCCACTCCCCTTGCAAAGCCAAATGGTTTCCGAGGTTGTGACGTCATGTATCAGCAAACTTAGACTTGTGCCTCATTCAGTATTTCTCTGAGAGGAAATGGTGCAGAAGTACAAAGCTGATTTTTTCCCGATACCAGACATTTTGTGTCCTTTACACAACAGAAAGTGTCAACAGAAAGAGGAATATAACGATCCCCGGTCCTTCCTCCTTCGCAAACACAGCGCGGATGGTAAAATTACAATAATACCTCTGGGAGTGCGTCGTGCACACAGCGTTATTGCATAGACATATTTATTCATAGCTCCGTGAATCAAAATTCAGAATTCAGTTGACACAATGCCTGAGACAGCTGTCAGGTTTTTTTTTTAAATTTTATATATCGCAAGAGCAATGAGGAACTTATCTTCGACAATTTGGTGCGTGAAAGAGAAAGTAAACATGCAGGTATTCCAGGCGTTTTCAAAAAATGGATAGAAAAAGATGTATGAACTATCGCCATGCTGAAATCTGAATATAATGCGCTTTGAAATGCCTTCGGCCGAGGCTTCGTGCAGAGCACAGCCAATACCAGGACTTGAACTGACTATTTTTAAAAGGGTGGGGTCAACTCAGGAATACATGACAACTGGCGGATCCTCATCTTCAAACTAAACCAAACTTTAAACCGTCACATTTTATAACCCCTAAGATAACCCTGACTCTAAATGACAATACACCGATTCTTTTGCTTGACAGATAATTATGTTGTTCAACCCTACATGCAGATACCTCGTTTGTACTTCACGCTTCGGGTGGTGCTTCAGGTCTGTAAATGGAAATTTTAATTTGCAATGCAATAATTTGAATAATTGACACTGATGAACTGTTAGAGAAAAAGTTCACTGCAAGATTTTACTATAACTGTTAACACTGGTACAAAGAGCAAAGTCTTTGTTTAAGTATAAGCGCTGAAGCAAAATGATCTTTGCAGAATTAATTTCCAGTCACTGTCTGAATTCATTGATAATAGAAAGTGCTTTACTTTCTCTAGTGTGAGAAGAGTCTTGGCTAATCGGTGTTTAAACCGATGGCAGGATAATGGCAGACTCTGTTGTTGCTTCAAAACAAACCATCTGTTCAGAAAGAGGGTAAAAGAAAAAACTACAAGTTCAGCAACACTTTTCCACTGTTGCCCTGCATGTATTATAAAACTTTCTCCCGCCGCCAGACTCCTTGTATTTCCGCAGCGGACAGAATATTTTTGTTTTGTTTAGTCTTCGCTCTTCCTGTGACTCGGGCCAAGCATTCTATTACATCCAAACCCGAGCTCTCCGTCGTGTCACAGCACGGACAGATCGAAGTGATCAATAACATATCGCGCAATCAATGTGAAGTCATCACTCACGCGTACAGTGAGCGGGAGAAGGAGTGAAAGAGGGAGAGTGAGTGTGTATGTAAGGAAAGGCAGGAAAGAATGAAAAATCAAGAAAACCTTGAACTTCATTGAACATTTTTTTCTGCAGCTTGACATCATGCAAGCGCTCATATCCGTCTTCCGCCGACGCCACCAAGGGCAAGGAAAGGATTTTCTCCACGCTGACTATTGGCCAGTGTTCATGACGTAAGATCAGGCACTCACAGGTCACTTTGGATCCCCCGTCTAGTTGGATACTGAAGTCACGAGATTAAGTTTCAGTGAGATCCAACTATCTAAATTTAGTAATTTATTTAAGTTAGGTCATCTGTGGAAGAACATGATTTTGTTTCCTCCCACTCAGCCTGTAGTCGGTATTTCATAGTGCTGCTTTTCTACAAGTTAATAAATTGTGTGTATAAAACAATGCCAATCCAGATGCTCAAGAGCTTTCTAAGCCCGGGGGAGAGTGGCTATTCTGCATGTCGTTTATAATAGCGGGGAGGGAATATATCAGTTTTCGTAAAAATCGTGCACTTTGTGACAACTTTTTAAAACTTTGCCTGATGTTAGGTACGGATATGACGTTTTCAAAAAACACCGCACACAAGTTAAGGGAGACCCCTAGCGGCCGTTATGCACAAAATCCAAGATGGCCGCCACTGGAAACTGAAAGGGCTATAACTCTGCTCATATTAAGGGCAGAACCTATTGTAATACCACTTTTCTAGGGTTTTTTGGGGTGAGGAATAGGTTTTTGAAGTCATTTTTAGGTTTTACTTACATTATCAGGATTATTTTGCCTTTTGACATAGTTATTTTCCTATGATGAATGTAATGCTTCACCACATTTCCCCTCAAAATAGTCATGTTGGTTGATTGAGTAATAATAGACTCATCAGCAATGCTCCAACAATCTGCTACTGGACAACAGTGCGAGACTACATGCTTATCCAGTGCCGCTTCATGCGGGGTCAGCGAACAGGTGACTGGCCATTGACACTCAAATCTATTGAGGACATTTGTCCATGGTTTTTCACCTTTGGTCAAACAAACTATGCACGATGGACGCCAGTCTTCTTGAAAGATATGGGACGGCTTCCTCAGATCCATCCGACTGTCCATGAGGCCTTTGTGGAAGGGAAGTTCGTTGTGCAACGAGGCGACAAGAAATTCTCCATGATGGCGCTTGATCAGAGCCATGAGCACAGTATAAAATTTCTGAAGGAGGACAGTGGAGCAAAGGGCCTTTACGGTCAGCAAGAGGAGAAAGAAGTCATCGAGCTTTCCAAACCGGAGGTGCTGAGGGTCATTAGTGAGTTTGAGAGTGTTTCCAATCCTGAGTCAAACACAAATGACAGTCTTGAACATCCAGAATCATCAGCTGCTGAACAGAATAAGTTCCTCAAGCACCTCAAAGCTATGTGCGACCTGGCCAATGAAGGTCAAGTTGTCAATCCATTCAGGGAGACAGGCCCGGAACTTATTACCTTAGATACGGGAGAAGTCATGGACCCTGAGATTGCCCAAAGCCTCAAGGAAGCAGCAAACATCGGCAAATCCAAGTTCACTGAGTTTGTGGTAAGCAGAATAGAAAAGGCCACCAAGCCCTTGTCTGATGTCATCCAAAGATCCAACCTGTATACCTTTACCAACAGACCACCTACAGATCTGAAGAAAGGCAGTGACAAGTTGGGGTCTTCGAAAGCAAACACAGCCCTCATCACTAGAATGTTTATGTCGCTACAAGCACGCCCCAATGCAGATGCAGATGATTTTTTTCAAATACGAAAATCAGCGCGAACCTCCATCACTGTCGGATCGAGGAATGCTTCGGTCTGGAACAAAGTCTGATATCTTAAGATGTCTTCCAGGAATGCCTGGTCTGGGACGAACTCCAGCAGCTAGAGAGGCTTCTGTAGTTGTTCTCGACATGGCTGCAGTAGTCCACATCATCAAGCCCCAGCGGGCCAGCATGTTTGGGGAGTACGCAGAAATGCAATTGCTGCCGTACTTAGAGAGCCATATAATGGACGGAACAACAAGAGTAGATGCAATCTGGGACAAATACACAGAGACAAGTCTCAAGTCCCAAACTCGGATCAAACGGGGTGGGATTGCATCACGCAGAACACGGGTTTCAGACAAGATACCTATACCCAAAGGAGCTCAATGGCAGTTGTTCCTCGAGGATAGTCAAAACAAAGATGAGCTTTTCCAGTTTATCAGTTTGGAATTGCAAAGGCTCACAGTCAATTCGCAATACCATCTGTTGACAACAAAGGCTGATATCGTGCTCAGCAATAAGCCTACAGACTTATCAGATTTGTCTCCATGTCAACAAGAGGAAGCTGACACAAGGATGCTGCTCCACTTGCGCCATGCTGCTGATCAGGGTCATACAAAAGCGTACCTCAGGACGGTAGATAGCGATGTTGTAGTGTTGGCCGCCCATTTCTTCCACGACCCAGGACTATCAGAGCTCTGGATTGGGTTCGGATCAGGAAAAACGTACAAAGACATTCCAATCCACCATATCTCAGAAATGTTGGGACTACAGCGTTGTCAAGCTCTGCCCTTCTTCCATGCGTTCACAGGATGCGACGTTGTGTCTTCCATGATGGGAATCGGCAAGAAGACTGCATGGAATGCATGGGTGAACTTTCCTGAGGCAACCACCACATTCACTGCCATTACCCAAGACCCAGCCAGTCTGACGCTTGATTTCTCTCCTTATGAGACGCCTGGAGCGCTTGGCAGTACTTATGTACAGTAAGAACTGTGCTGCCCAATCTGTGAATGAAGCGAGGAAGCTAATGTTCACTCAGGGCCTCAAGTCTCTCGACTCCATCCCACCAACCCAGAATGCTCTCTTCCAGCATGTAAAGCGGGCTCTCCACAAAGCAGGATTCGTCTGGAAACAGTCCCTCTCGAGAATCCCGGAGATCCCAAATCCCAGTGACTGGGGCTGGGAATGGAATGCCAGAACCAACCAGTGGGTGCCATATTGGACAGATTTGCCAGACGTCAGCAAGGCTTGCTCGCTGCTCCTCCGATGTGGGTGTGTTGTTACCTGTAAGGGTAACTGCAACTGTCATCGAGCTGGACTCCATTGTAGTATAGTCCATTGTGCAAGTGCGAAGGAGGCTGCAATAACAATGACAGTGAAACGTGATGTTCATGCAACTTTGCCTTTTTTGTCTTGAGATCCAACTATCTAAATTTAGTAATTTATTTAAGTTAGGTCATCTGTGGAAGAACATGATTTTGTTTCCTCCCACTCAGCCTGTCGTCGGTATTTCATAGTGCTGCTTTTCTACAAGTTAATAAATTGTGTGTATAAAACAATGCCAATCCAGATGCTCAAGAGCTTTCTAAGCCCGGGGGAGAGTGGCTATTCTGCATGTCGTTTATAATAGCGGGGAGGGAATATATCAGTTTTCGTAAAAATCGTGCACTTTGTGACAACTTTTTAAAACTTTATGCATGTTTTTGCATAAATCCAACCAGTATGATGTTATCACAAAAATATGTGTTTGGTGTATCGTATGAACGTAAACTGTAGACTCTACTAGCGTGGTGAAATGTATGATTACTGTAAATACAAATAAATTACCTGAGATGTTTTTAAATTGTCCCAAGAACACGAACTCATTTGATATATCCTTAATTAATGGTCATTTATATTTGTAATTGGTGATAAACATAACATTTATATATGAAAAGTAGATGGAAACTATAAAATGACGACAGAAATGAATTTCTCACCCCAAAAAACCCTAGAAAAGTGGTATTACAATAGGTTCTGCCCTTAATATGAGCAGAGTTATAGCCCTTTCAGTTTCCAGTGGCGGCCATTTTGGATTTTGTGCGTAACGGCCGCTAGGGGTCTCCCTTAACTTGTGTGCGGTGTTTTTTGAAAACGTCATATCCGTACCTAACATCAGGCAAAGTTTAAAAAAGCTGTCACAAAGTGCACGATTTTTTTGAATCCCCACTCCGCTATAAGTCAACTGGTTAAGATGTCGGGTCCACACGTAAAATGCTTTTGGTCCGCACCCAATTCTGCTCTCGGCACATGTAAAATTTGGGCCCTCTATCTTGATATTATATGAAACTGATTAGTTGGTTTGACAGCTATGTCTAGCGATGCTTTTAGTCAACATTCTTTCTGCTTTGCTTTGTTATTGATTAGTATAAAATCTCTTTCTTGCCAGTTACCGAGGCAAAAATAAAGAGTGGAAGATTGATGTCAGAACGTGGTGAGGTATAATCTTGTAATAAGTGAGTGTGCATGAGAAAACCCACAATGTGTCGAAAACATGACATTTTGAGTTCTGTACATATAATAAAAGACAAGACATTTCTGATAAATTGAAATCAGTGACACCTCTAAAACAAGATTTTGAGAAAACGGCATTTAATCCTAAAAGTAGTAATAGCTAATTAACCCATTAATATTGGAGTGATTGCTGTTAGGAGACCGTAGTCTAATAACTAAGCCGGTATAGAGATCATAGTGAGTAGTGTTCACTGCTCATCTACAGTTTACCCTGTAACATGCCACGGTCCCCTAAACAACAGCCAAGTCGGAAGTTTTTGGATCTTGTTAGGAGACCGTAGTTTAATTACAAAGCCGTTATAGAGATCATAGTCAGTAGTGTTCACTGCACGTCTACAGTTTACCCTGTAACATGCCACGGTCCCCTAAACAACAGCCAAGTTGGAAGTCTGTGTCGGACCCATATTTTCACTTCAAAGCCGTTTTCTCAAAATCAGTTCTGCCGACTTATGCCGGGTTTTCCCATGCACCCTCACATTTTTCTTTTTATATTAACTTCTCTCCGCCAGCGATTTACATAATCATAATTATCATAAAGTAAGTAAAGCCTCCATTGTCATCATGAAATTTCTTCTTAACCGCTGGGAATTAAATTCTACAAAATACCAAATCACGCATAGAAAGACGTAACGGTGTTTGTGGGCATGTTTTAAAAGGCCTGGGAGTTCGCTATATTCTAATACTTTCGTGGACTTTGAGCCACAACTGGGGTGAAGAGAAGAAAATGTCCGACAATTTTAAGTGGAAAAAAGATATATATATTTTCTTCGGTAGAATTAAAAAGCACGACAGGAAATTTCGTTTTACGCCTCAATTTACACACTGGTGATTGAAACCCAGCTTTAAAAATCATCTGTGTATTCCCTCACCCCCGAGTCAGTGGGCCAACTAGGCATGAGACTGATAATAGTGACACAACAATTAAAAAAATGTATATAATGAAAGTGTATATCCGCACAACATGTTGTATGGATATGGACAGTGCAATATCCGTACAACATGTTTACCAAAAAGCGCGATTGGTGAAGGTTTGCTGAAACAAAACTTGGTATGGTGTTTACGAATTTAAAGTGACAACACATGGTATAGTCAAATGGACCTGGGGGCGTGAGGGTCTAGTCAGTTTGTATCAGTGGGCGGTAGTCAGATTGACTAATCAAGCGAAAAGGGGTTGGGGTAGCCATTGGTGATCAACGAACACTCAAGTATATTATTAGCGCAGATCACGCAATCTCCGAGCAGAAGTCGGATTGTTTTGCTACTAAGCCGATTCATATTTTTAAAAACTATGCAAATTAACAAGGTCAGTAATATAGTATTCCGGTGTGTGTTCTACGTCTTTGAATTGTGTGCATTGTACGGATATGCAGTCCATATAAAATGATTCTAGCAAGTGTGAGAAACATGTGACCAACAATACATAGTTTTGCTATTAGTGGACAGAATAAAAAATTTGCTACGTAACAGAAAGATTTTGTACATCTGTAGAGCATGCATAGTTTACTGCTAGAGAGATGGAGCGTGAGCAAAGATCTGCCAGCGTGCACTTTAACCTCCAATAATAATTTTCCTTATCAACCCCCTCTTCCTTCTCTGTTTGTGTGTTCAGGTCTTTATTTTAGGAGGTTCGCTGCCCTCGGCATTTACACCTCACTTTTTCTTGTTTTATTTATCTTATCGTGGTAAGGATTAGTTTTTCAGAGTTTTGCCCCGGCAGCGGCTTTGTCTGGCCTACTCTTTACGATTTCCAACTACCAAGGTATTTTTAAAGTGCGCAACGTGCACACGAGCCCTCCGAATTTTCCGTCCTTGTCCGAGAAGACCAGGTGCTCGATCCTACCTCCCATAGGATAAGGGACAAGAAAATATGAGGAAAATATTAGAATTCCAACATGCCTTCACCGGCCGGGATTCGAACCCGGTAGCTTCGGCACGAGAGGCGGGCACCTTTTCTCTAGACCACCGGGTCCCCATTCATTCTCTGTTTCCCCCTCTCCATCCCCTTTATATCCTTCTGTTTCACGCTGTTCCTGATTTGAGGTCTTTATTTTAGGAGGTTTCGCTGCCCTTGGCATTTACACCTCACTTTACTTGTTTTATTATTTCTTGTTCTGGCGGGGGGGGGGGGGGGGGAGATGATATGGATAAATTTTAATCTATTAATTTCAATTTTGCCCGGGCAGCGGCCTTTCGGCCTGCTCTTTACGATTTCCAACTGCCAAGGTATCTTTAACGTGCGCAACGTGCACACGGGCCCTCCGAATTTTTTCGTCCTTATCCGAGAAGACTAGGTACTCGATCCTACCCCCCAATAGGACCAGGGACTTGAAAATATGAGAAAAATCCAATTTCCAACATGCCTGCACTGCCCGGGTTTAGAACCCGGGACCCTTGGCATGAGAGGCGAGCACCTTGCCTCTAGACCACCTTCACGCTGTTCCCTCCTTCTTCCTTCTTTTTATCGCTTTCTTTATCCCTTCTTCATATCCCTTCTTCCCCCAGTGTTTCCCCTTCATCTGCTCTTTATCTCTTTTATCCCCTCTTCTTTTCCCTCTTATCCCCTCCTTCATCTCTCTCTTTGTTAGCCTTTCTTCCCTTTCTCCACCCACTTTTTCATCCCATCCCCCTGTTCATCCCCACTTCATAACCTCTTCATCCCCCCTCATCCCGATCCATCCCCCAACACTCCTCTTCCCCATCCCGGCATCCCCACAATAATATCCACCCCCAATCCGCAATCCCCCCTCCATATTTGACAGAAACCAAACTCAGATTAACTTCGAGTTGGCTATGCAGAGAAGAAAATTAACCGCCTATATTGCAAAAAAAAAAATGCCATGCTTCATAAGCACTGAATTCTGAGGTTTAGTGTGTATCATTTCTTGACAGAAATCTTTGATGTGTCTATTTGCCTGTTTTCTTAAATCATTATGCTGGATGGACGACATATGTCGTGGATGTACAAGACAGATCCTTCTCTGTTTCATTTCAAACTGAAGCTTGCGCGGCTCTCTGTCTCGTATTATTCTGCCGTGAGCAGAAAGAAAATTAATGTCTTGAAAAACGTAATAGGTAGAAAGCGCATATCCGCCATCTGTGAGGTAAGGACCCACTCATCACCATGGCGATTGTGGCATTGATTTTGGTTCGTTATCGGATTTGCACTGCGAGCACTCGAGGCGTCGCGAGCCAATCGGAGGCGAGCTAAAAGTAGTTCGCTACAGTAAACAATGGCACATGTGTATTGCACGTGGGAGACGTTCGGTCAATTCTTTCACTTCCTTTCCCTTGTTTACGCGGATGGTAGAGAATCTGACCAGCTTGGATCCATCCTTTCCACCCCTGTCACAACAGTCAACTGCAATGCAACCAGCAGGCATTTTAAGCGCTTAGACATATCTCTTGTGTGTCGGACGTACAAAACAAAAACACTCTGTGACGTCATGCGCGTTCTACCTATAAAACTACCTGGGATGAGAAAATTGAACATTTTAAGTAGGTGGGGATGTTGGACTCGGTAAAACAAAATCTCACATCTCCACGCTGGCAATTCTTCGAGGGCGGCAATCCAAAAGGCTTCACCAGCTTTACCGAACATTCCCAAATTCTGTGACCTTAACCTTGCTCTTAAGTGAGACAAACATTGCATTTCGTATGAGGCTAGTCAGTTGATATGAGTAGTCTGAGCTTTACTCATGGCCAGTTGCTTGCCTCACCTTCTTCACTTACCACTCTATTTGATGGCTGGGTTGTCCCCCAAATCTTGTTTTCAACTACTTGTGAATTTCTGGTAATATTGGTGAAGCCTGTACTGAGCTGTGTTCACTGTTCAGCTGTAGCTAACGATGTTAACTTCTACTGTCCTCTAACAACAGCAACTTCAACGTTCTTTTGAAGTAAATAAGTCAAACTGACAAAATCATTCCCTCGTGTCTTTGCCGCAGTTAGAACTCATCTCCACCCACCTCTTCTCCTTCTGTTCCATCCCAATCCTCGGGAAAATGACCAGGGGCCATCCCTATGGTACGGACACTCGCATTGGTGATTTTACCCCCCCCTCCCCGTGTCTACTTTTCACATGCTTTTCCATCAGAGACCCCTCCCCTCCACCCCCCCCCACCCCACACGCCCTTTATGCGACCGTTAGAAAGGCATATGCCCAAGAGAAGGCCACGATCTATTACTACTCCAAGTGACATTTTCTATGAACAATTTGACCGTTTCACTATATACAAAGCCTATACTCCATTTTTATATAATCCTACACCTTAAAAAAAATTTGAATAAAACCAAACCTTTTACTTCATCATCGTCATCACCACTGTAATGGAGCTATCGGGTGAACATGTCAGAACCTCAACTTTCGTGACTACCAGGCCAAAAAATGCTGAAACTTGCTGTACTGCCTGACGTTTGTTGACGATGATTTACCTGGACATATCCAGTCTGGACAAAAGTCTGTCTTTAATTTTATGTATAATTACAATTTTTTTTTTACTTCTTTTAGCCGTAAAGTTCGTTCTTTGTCCCTCTTTGCTGGTTGAAAATCAACTTTATCACGTCTGTGTATTTCTGCATTAAGTTGTTACGTAAAAATGAGTTCTATTGATCTTTGCGTCGAACCCTGGTGCTGTAATTAATGTGACTTAGATCTAGATGAACAGTCGGGTTTGGCTCAAAGAATCTGCAAGCTTTATCTCGGCTCAGGTCGGCTCGGCTCGGCTCGGCTCGGCTCGGCTAGTTAATTGAAAGGAGTAGGTGCCTTTCTCAGAAAACCCCTCTTCCTCCTGTCTGCCTGCCTGCCTGCCTGCCTGTCTGTCTGTCTGTCTTCCTGAAGTCTGTCTGTCTGTCTCTCTCTCTCTCTCTCTCTCTCTCTCTCTCTCTCTCTCTCTCTCTCTCTCTCTCTCTCTCTCTCTCTCTCTCTCTCTCTCTCTCTCTCTCTCTCTCTCTCTCTCTCTCTCTCTCTGATGGCATATACTTTCTGGATGGCTTCGTCGTTAGAATCTCACAAAATGTAAACACTCATTCTCGACAAAATCAATGTTTTTCAGATTTATCGATGTTCGATTCCAACACAAATCTTCATGCCACTTCTTGAAGTGTTTGGACGGATTCAGAAGTAGGTGCCAAACTTTTAAACACTGACATGCTAGTCTAGAATTTTTACCCTGGGTATTTAAGAACGCCCTCACCCAGGGAGAAATAACCTAATCATGATTGGTTGGAAAGTACTTGAAGTGAGATTTTCTCCTCTCCTGTGTCACTTCGATTATTTCCCTGTGAAGTTAAAAAGGAGTTGGGCAGACTTAGGAATATTCCCCGGAAGGGAGGAGGTTGTAGAAGTCAGTAAATTGTAGGATTAAGAAAGTCTGAGACAGAAACACCCAACGAAGAAATACGTCAAATTCTAGGGGAATAAAACCAGTACCTCATTTTAAGAACTCTAAATTAGATATTCGAAATACGCACATCCCATTAATGTAATTATGAATAAACTAGCTGAGGTCCCCAGCCCTGCCCGGGATAAATCGGTTTGAATATTGGTTTCAGTTCTGGGTGGTTATTATGGACCTGCTTCATCTGGCCTGTTCCTATTTGTTTATTTCTTTGTTTGTTTGTTTTTAAATAAGTTTTACTGCTCTGCCTTTGTGAGTTGACACCCTGCGCATTCCGTACAACAGCATGATTTGCGCACGGGTTAGTGTGTTTGATAGTGAACACAT
This sequence comes from Onchidella celtica, assembly GCA_963931925.1. NCBI lineage: Eukaryota > Metazoa > Mollusca > Gastropoda > Systellommatophora > Onchidiidae > Onchidella > Onchidella celtica. Next base: position 5,148,290 of record OZ007567.1, read on the forward strand.
CGCAGGGAGTGATAACGAAAACTTAAAATGGCGAACCGTGACTCGAAATAGATCTAAATGATGGCGAAACAATAAAATTCCAATAAAAAAAACTACACCTATTTGAGACTTCTATTAAAAACTGTGCACCCTTACATCCATTCTGATGTACCATATAAAATTTGAAGTCTGAGTGTTGACTGGTTCAGAAGCCTTTTGCAACGAAAAATCTCAAGTCCACAAATATATATAGTACTAGCTGAGGTCCCCGGCCCTGCCCGGGATAAATCGGTTTGAATATTGGTTTTAGTTCTGGGTGATTATTATGGACCTGCTTCATCTGGCCTGTTCCTATTTCTTTATTTTATTTTTGTTTGTTTGTTTTTAAATAAGTCTTACTGCTCTGCCTTTGTGAGTTGACACCCTGCGCATCCCCTACAATAGCATGATTTGCGCACGGGTTAGTGTGTTTGATAGTGAACACATCGCAGGAAGTGATAACGAAAACTTAAAATGGCGAACCGTGACTCGAAATAAATCTAAATGATGGCGAAACAATAAATTTCCAATAAAAAAAACTACAGCGATTTGAGGCTTCTATTAAAAACTGTGCACCCTTACATCCATTCTGATGCACCATATAAAATTTGAAGTCTGAGTGTTGAGCGGTTCAGAAGCCTTTTGCAACGAAAAATCTTAAGTCCACAAATATATATAGTATAGATATAGATGTCTCCGGGAAAACATTGGTTTTAGAACGTTGCCACAATATACTTAGTCTTATGCATTTTCACGGTTGGAAGTGTCACAACTGTGTATGGTACAGGTTGGTCCGAGCGTTCAAGACCATGTCTATTATACATGTATAAATTTTACACGTTAATCCCGGCTTGAATTATTTGCGACCGCCTCGTGCTATTCATCCACCCACTCATCCGTCAATCCATCCTCTCATCCTTTCATCCATCCATCCATTAATCCATAGATCCATCCACTTATCTATCTATCTATCTATCTATCTATCTATCTATCTATCTATCTATCTATCTATCTATCTATCTATCCATCCATCCATCCATCCATCCATCCATCCATCCATCCATCCATCCATCCATCCATCCATCCATCCATCCATCCATCCATCTATCCATCCATCCATCCATCCATCCATCCATCCATCCATCCATCCATCCATCCATCCATCTATCTATCTATCTATCTATCTATCTATCTATCGACCTACCAACCTACCTACCTACCTACACCTACCTATCTATCTATCTATCTGATCTATCTATCTATATATCTATTTATTTATGTTAGTGCGCTGAAGTTTTCAGAAACGTTTTGGGATAAGACTGACTTTGACCATTTAACCTTTTCTCATGATTTCAGGAACTGGTAACAAGATGGCTACAAAAACATGAATGTTTTGGCTACAAAAACATGAATATTTTGGCTACAAGATCCAAATATATATATATACACACACAAATTGCAGAACGCCCATCGGGCCAGTATTAATGCGAGCACTTGAGCGGAATCATAACCAGGAATATGAGTTGCAATGATTATTAATAAACGAAAAAAGAATATAAAACGGCTATTTGCACACCTGCCAGCGTAATTTAACTGTTTCTGGGACACCTATAAAAGTGTCTGACAAATGATTGATAAATATCTGATAATCATTCCTGGTGCATCCAGTGCTTACCGGTTGGGGGGGGGGGGAGTGTGTTTTATTTGGAGAAGGCATTTATCAATACAATGATATAGCCAATCCTACAAGTTGTAGGATACATATTCTTGGTGATTACAACCATTTCATTCTGAGACTAGCTGAGGTGCCTCCCATTGCTCGGGATAGTTCTGTTTACGTTTGAGTAATTATAACTGTATCTACATGGATTTGCGTTTCTGTTTATATTTGTTTATGGCTTGTTTTTTCTGTCACAAATTAACTTTTAAAAGAAAATAAGATGGCGGATGGTGACGATGGTATGAAAGGCTGAGCTCCCGTCACTAAGGTTCATTAGAGATTTGTCATTGGTCTGCAAATGTCTCTCATCGGGGCAGTCGAAGTTTGACTGATTTCAGTGATTAGTTGGTCAACTGGTTGATCAGTTGGTTGGTTAGTCACTTGACTGTGTTGGTTCATTAGTGGATATAGAACTGTCTTAATGCATGGGCACACTGGACCCATGTATGCACATTTGCATTGGTTTTTTAGACAGCCCTGAATAGATAGGGGAGTTTGCTAGTCAGTTGGTTAACCAGCAGTTCTTAGGGTGATCAGTCAAGTGAAAATATGGCAAAAAGAAAAAGCTGTATGTAGCAAAGCCTCGTGTAAGAAATATACCGACGCGAAACAATAAATAGCAAGAAAAGAGAAGACAAATAAACTAATCAATTCTTTGCGTATTCTTGTATTGTTTGGGTATTATTCCTTACGAGAAGCTGTTCTACATACAACTTTTTCTGTTTGCCACATTTTGACTTCGCTTTAGGCCTTGCTGCGTCTCCACAGCTTTTCTGTGGTTTTCATAAAATAGGGTGATCACTACTTGCTCAACTGTCGATTAGTTGAGGCCGAAATCCCTCTCCAAACTGGCACGGCATACATTTATACTGGATAGCATTGTGAGTGTCCACGTGTAGTATTGTCATACATCTGACTTACTGCCGTATCAATAATTTTCCCCAGTTTACAAGAGAGCGTTTCAAAGCTTTGGCCACTGTTGTAATTCTTGTTGTATCAAAACGATCGGGTTTTCGTTGTTTTTGGTATTTTTTTCTTCACAAACTTGCATTAGTCCCAAATTACCTCACGCCGCAGTGTATTTTGTGCAGATCCAATAATTATTTTCTAGACACTTCGGAAACAGATCATATTTTAAATTCTTCAGTACATAAGATCCTAGTAAGATTCAAACGCCTTCCGGATGAGGGACAAGACACACGTCTTCCATACATTATCATTGCTATTTAGCCTGCTAACCTCGGGAATACACAGATGTGATTTTTAAAGCTGAGTTTCAACCACCAATGTGTAAACTCAGACGCAGAACGAAATTTCCTGTCATACTTTTTAATTCTTCTCGAAGAAAATACGTCTTTTTGTCCGGCTCAAAACGGCGGAACACTATCTCTGTTCAACTCAGTTGTGGCTCAAAATCAGGAAAGTATTAAAAATGTAGTGAACTTCTGAACCTCTTAGATCGGAATATGCCCCGCCCACATCTTTACGTCATTCTATGCGTAATATATTTAGTAGAATTTGTGGCCCAGCGGTTGAAAAGCCTTTCATGATTACACTGGAGGCTTTACTTCCTTTACAGTAATATGATGATTAGGAATTCATAACTAAAACCCACTAAAAGTATCCATACGCCAGTATGTGACATGGGCGATACGATAATTATATTAGTATTGCCACAAACTAAATCTCGTGCCCACGCCATTCGTTATGTGGGAAGAGCCTAAAGTCCATGGAGCTCAGAGAAAAACGTACGGTATATTGTCACATTGCCAGTCAACACTAACCATAATTATCATCGCCAGTTACAATCTATTCAGACTAGTATCAGTTCATCGTAGCCATGAATATTGTAAGCAATAAAACGGAGATAACCAAAATGGCCAAAATTATTATTCCCGAGCTGCGCTATCGTAGCTTTTGGTTGACGTTCATTGGCCCAGTGACATTTTATTCTTCTATCCCAATTGCGACATGTTCCACAGTGTTTTACATATCATATCTGAAAGACGTCAATTAAACTGCAGTCTAGCTAATCCATGGCTTCTTCCTCATCGAACCCTAAACAAATGGACAAGTCATCAGAATATGCTACTTACGAGTTTTAAAAGAGACAGAAAGACAGATTTTCATTGTAGCATCGTATTTTAGCTAAGTTATTAGACCGTCATATCTAACAGTTTTCTCTTTTCAGATTCAAAAAAGGCATATTATTATAAAATCATATCTCAGAATCTGTTAGCAATGTAACCATACCACTGTCTAAAGGAGATTAAATCAGGAGAATTGTTCACCCATGTGTTGTCGGGTGTCCGCCATTAGCTTTCAATATTCTTTATTGGAAATTCCATGCCCAAATATGTTCTAAATACCAAGTGCGTAAAAATATCACTCGCAGCTTCTTGAAAAGCACAGTAATTTCACCCCAGCAGCGAGTAAATTTAACTGCTCTCCGGTGACTCGAGTTAGATTAATAAATTCCCATGCAAAACGTAAAATTCACAGGCGATGTAATTTAGGAAATTTATTAGTTCTGTCTGATTTAATTTCACCTTCTTTACTATTGTAGCATCTGCAAGCTACCCCTTTCCCTCCCCCGTTTTGCATGTCATACTGGTGACTGAGCACGTGTTCACTTCTTTTTCCTTTTATTGTTGACGTTTGGCCAGCGTGTACTCAGTGACCTGATCTACCCTTTATTGTGAGTAGTTTTTTTCCTCGCTCGGTTGTTGTTGCGAGATTTGACCCTTTTTGTAAATAATAGTATATTACTGAACATTCGATAATGTCGTAGATGTAGATGTTTACACCAGATTTGGCCTTGAGTGATGTAACCTGGTGACGTATTGATACGTGATTGGTTAGTTTGTGTGTTTCGGGCGAGGGCAGAGGTTAGATTAATTTCGGGAGCTTTCTGTAGAAATATCTCTCTATATATAGACCCATGTAAGTAGTAAAGGTTGGTGAGTAAGTGAGTTTTCAGCACTTGTGCGTTTCCTCGCGTGGCATAGGATATTTAGTTGTTAGGTGTTCTCTGGTGCCTTCCTAGTATTTTATTGTTCTTTCTACAGTTATTAAACTTTAGTATTATTTAATCGATCGTCGGATCTCGTGTTTACTTTTTCTACAGCTGTAATAGTTTCGTTTTCTAAAGGGTTGTAGTTAGATCTACTAACTCCCCCCTACTATAACGTGCTACAATCAACCCCAATTGTTACAACTATAATTTTTGGTTTACTTGTAATTTTTTTTTTAGCTTAGTTATTTAATTGAACTGAACATTAAATTCTCTGCTGTTTTATTGTTGTGGCTTGTTGTTAATTTACTGAGAGGAATACAAAACCAGCCAGGCAATGAAGATGTGGCAGCAACAACAACAACAACAACAACAACAACAGCTGTGGACGATTACAGTTCTCCCCATCACAAGTTGACCACAAAGTTTGTCAGAGACAGGAAATCGGGTAAATAAAGATCTCACCATGACAATCAGACCGCACTGTTTACGGTTTATGCCTGCCAGTCTTCCCCCACGCTGTACAATGATCCCCAACCAGCCAGGGGCCACAAACAACGATCATCTGCGGGTCTTATTGCTGTAGTTAGTGTCCCTTTCTGACGTGGATAGCTGATTAAATGGCTCGGGACCCATTAGCCTATTATCTAAATCCATTAGTTCAATTTTTCCCAGCTCGGCCTGCTTACAACAGATAGCGTGATGCTTGCTACATAAAAAGGAAGACATATGAGTCGGAAAAGCTCGTTAGGTCAAATGCTGCAATTTTATCAAGAGTCGGAAGGTTCCATCAGAGCCATATCAATTTACTTTCAGCCCTGGGTTGCCAGATTGGCTCTGAAAAAGCCAAATTCAGCCAAATACAAGCTTGAGCTTAATCGGCGCCCTGGAATAAAGCAAACAGACAAACACGTAGCAAATGAAAAATACGAAATAATTACCACTAAACTGGTTCTCAGTAAACAGGTTTCGAGAAATGCCAAAATCCTGGAATTTAAAAAAAAAAAAAAAAGCCAATATGGCAACCCTGTTTTAGCCATTCTGGAACTCTGGGCACGAATCTATTCTGTAACACCATGGTGTACATTCTCGCTTTCAGTGAAGTCTGTCTCATGTTTCATTCGTGACAATGGGGCTGATTAGCTTTATTTCATCACCGTCAATTTCATGTGATCATTTTATGAAAAAACCGATAATCGAAACGCAGGTAGTTCTGGCTATGAACTGGTAGATCTATAGAGTTCCGTGCATCAGTTTGAGCAAATTGAATCATACAGTCCATTGTCGGAATTAGCCGTCACACGCCTCACCAGAACATTGAAGGTTCCCGTGGCTTCACAAGATAACGTTATAGTTTATAATGCTCATAACAGTGCACTTGATTCTAGGCAAACGTGAACTGAAACAGAATAAAATGAACAAAATAATGATAATAATGGATGGCATTTATATAGTGCATATCAATTGCCATTAGAAATGCTCTGTGCACTTTTTAGAAGCTCTCTCACTCGCTCTTTCTTTCACTCACCCTCTCTCTCTCTCACTCTCTCTCTATCTCAGAGCAAATTGTAACGCAGCCTGTTAGGCGCAGTTCACAACAGTTCACAACTCACAACTTATAGTCTAAAGTATTATAATAATATTTGAATATCTACTAATATTTATTTAATAATGAATTATAAATTTTTGTTGGTGATATGGGGGGGGGGGGGGATATGGCTAAATTTCTAATCTATTAATTTTAATTTCAATTTTGCCCTGGCAGCGGCCTGTACAGCCTTCTCTTTACGATTTCCGACTGCCAAGGTATCTTTAACGTGCGCAACGTGCACACCGACCCTCCGAATTTTTCGTCCTTATCCGAGAAGACTAGGTACTCGATCCTACAACCCCCCCCCTCCCCCGCCCCCCAATAGGATCAGAGACACGAAAATATGAGAAAAATCCCAATTTCCAACATGCCTGCACAGCCCGGGTCAGAAAGAAAGAAAGAAAGAAAGAAAGAAAAGGTTTCTTTTTTTTTTTTTACAGAAACAAGAATCCAGTGGGATACCGTAGGCAGCTTTATTGTTACCTTTTGAGTTGAATAAAGAACAAACACACAGATGCTGATTTGTTATTTGCTGCAGTTTCCACATAAATGGTGAGATCTTGGTGTGGGCACACGGTGGTCTAGAGGAAAGAAAAGGTGGTCTCCTCCTATGATGCCGAAAGTACCGGGTTCGAATCCCAGTTGTTGCAGGCATGTTGAATTTTGGGATTTTTATCATATTTTCTTGTCCCTGATCCTATAGTAGATAGAATCGAGCACTTGGTCTTCTCGGATAAAGACGAAAAACTCGGAGGGTCCGTGTGCACGCTGGGCACGTTAAAGAAACCTTGGCATTTGGGAGTCGAGAAGAGCAGGCCGGGTAGGCCGCTACCCGGG
>OZ007567.1:5162968-5185468 GCA_963931925.1 Onchidella celtica
AACGCCGTTATGGTATATTATGTAATTAAAATTAGGAAGCCCATATCCTTATAACATGTTGTGCGGATATGGACAGTGCATATCCGTACAACGCACACAATTCGATGACGCAGAACACACACCGGAATGGCCTTTAATTTGCATAGTTTTTTAAAATATGAATCGGCTTAAGAGCAAAACAATCCGACTTCAGCTGCTCGGAGATTTCGTGGTATGCGCTAATAATATACTTGAGTGTACGTCGATCACCAATGGCTACCCCAACCCCTTTTCGCCTGATTAGTCAATCTGGCTACCGCCCATTGATACAAACTGACTAGATCCTCACCCCCCCCCCCCCCGCCCCCGGTCCATCTGACTATTCCATGTGTTGTCACTTTAAATTCGTGAACACCATACCAAGTTTTATTTCAGCAAACCTTCACCAGTCGCGCTTTTTGGTAAACATGTTGTACGGATATGCACTGTCCATATCCATACAACGTATTGTAAGGACACTTCCTTAAAACTAACTACCATCGACTGTCCTCTGGGCCGACAAGTTTGCGGTGTGGTTCATTGCTGTCTGATGTCAGTTTTTTTTTTCTGTTTGTTTGGAAACAGTTCTGTCGTAGGCTCGGCTGTTTATGAATTCTCTTCCGTACACTAGACGTGGCTTGGAATAGTACAACTTACTCTTGACAGAAATAAGAGCGTTTAAACTGTGACATAAGCATTATTCTTAAGCTTACAAAAAGCCATGCCGTGAAAGAACTATCAGCATTTATAAACGTTTCCAATAATCGAGTTGGTGTCATTTTTCTAAGCGATGGCAATAAATTTGAAATGATAACTCGTCAATTGATGGCCGAATCATCCCAAGTACTGCTGCCATTGTTTTGAGAATTTGTCGCTGCTGTTGTTTGTTACTAATGTGAGTTTTGGCACATGATGAGCTTTGGTGGGAATCTCGGCTTGTACCTTCAGTATGGAGATAAGACAAAGTTGACATTGTTGGCTGAAAATTTAAGCCCATAGAAATTGTGCTTACCCATTTCCCCCTGGGTTGGCATTTCAGTCATTTACAATTTCAATAAGCCAAATGATCACAGATTTAAACAGTAAAAACCGACTGTGACTCCAAGAGTAAGAAAATATACAAGCAATATAGAGTTACAACCAGTTCCATCATGTCACATCACGGATATAATCCTATTTAAAAATGAGAAATTTTGTTCAATATATAATTTATTTTACTTGATTTAGAGCAGAATCCGTTCAGTGAAAAGGAAGAAATAAAGATGAGTACATTTAAACCCAGCTAAGGGAAAAGACTTTATGCCTACCAACTGAATATGGCGCCATAGGAAGAAAAGGTGAAGATCACACAGGAGAACGTGCTGCATTAATGGATCAGCTTGAGATCTTGGAGATTGAGGGAAATTATACATATACCTCATTATGGCATGTCTGAGTTACTGTAATTGTCTCTATGCCCTGCACCGAATTGTAAGACATTTTACTGGCGGAATCATTTGCCCTGCAGGTTTGGCACAAGGTTAGGCTTCTATCCTTGTTCACACAAATGTCTGTACCGGTTGACATTTCTCGGTATTTTGACGTTTTCCAGGTCAAAGTTTTGGGAGGCCGGCGGTGCCCGGTCTCAGTTGCAGTAACCACGAGCAACCCCCGATGGCCAGGTAATCTGGTTGAGGTGTCTCAGGAGATGTAGTTAAGGTAACGACCATCTAGTGCGTTCATCCAAGTACTTGACTGGCTGGAGGGTACACAGTGGTAAGTCAAAACTTTAATATTGTTAGTACTAACGGTCACAGCTGTTTCAGCTTCACAGCAATAGCGCACACACACACACACATACACACACACACACACGCACGCACGCACGCACGCACGCACCCACCCACCCACCCACGCACGCATGCACGCATGCACGCACACACACACACACACACACACACACGCACACAAGGGTTCCTATACTATTGTAAATGAGAGAAAGTGTTCTAATCTGTACATTGGCATGTTCAATCATATTTGATCTGTCTGTCCGTATTATCCAAGTGCAAACCGTTAACGTTGGGATCGCAGCTTCCTAATTTAGCGTGACAGCCTCCTTTTGTGTGCTCGAAGGTCAACCATAAACTTGATTAATTTGTTCCCCGATCTCTATTATGTGGACACGATCCATGTGACCTTTAGCTACTAGAGCTACTAATTTAGGAACATTATAGTATAAGAGATGACTTACGTAGTACACTAAAGCGCAGGAGATTTGGAGTAAGGCTTATCATTTGGCAAGTGTTCAGTTGGGCACAGTTTCAGATTTTGGTGCATTTTCTCATAAAATCGCTTCCTTCATTTTAAGTCAGACCATGCCAGAAGTCGGGATACAGGATATGGCACCGTTACAGAAAATACACATAGGGCATTGTGGCAGTTTTATGATTTCTGAAAGCCACAACAACTTTGCCATCTGATCACAGACATCCAACTGTGAACAGATCCACACCAAAAGCCAATATTCAGAACGACCATCATCATCCAAGCAGCTGAATTGATCATGTTACTTCTTTTTCCTATTATTATTATGATGATGATAATGAACTGTCCATGTATGTTTATTCAAATTTTCTGTATCATGCATATTTCTTTTGAAATTGATTGTGCTCGTCTTAATTGTTTGTTTTCCAGAGCGAGACTTTGGGACATACAAGTTGTTTTTTTTTTGTGCCAAATTTCAACTTTGCTATACTATAACTAAGCCTTGCTATGACCACACAGATTTTTGATTTTTTTAAAATATAAACTGAACTAGATCTATTTTGTTCACTTGCGCAGGGTTGATCTCGCTAACAGCTTGGATCTATGTAGCTGAAGGTGGCAGACAGGACCACAAATGTTAAATGAAACAGCCGCAGCTCCAAGCGTTCTCGTTATTCTCTCGTGTACCATAAAGGGAATCAACACCAGCGATGGAGACAAAAATTTAGGCCGTGAGTATCCAATGAAATTTATAGAGCAATTCAAGGTTCAAATAGTGCTTTTCCTTCGGCGTCCGCTCACTGGGGAATTTGTGACAATAAAATTGCTTCCATCTGATAGAAAGTGGGGAAGTGAATCGATCTTTATTGTACCCAAGAAAAATGCTTGAATCAGCGTTAACAGCAGAGTTGAGGTTTTAAAAAATGATGAAATAAAACAGTGTTATTTATTTTCTTTCAGATTTATGTGGGGTTAAAAAGAAATTATTATGGTGCAAGAGGGAATATGAAAAGAGAAGTTCTCTGAAACGGAAGGACTATAGAGGAATGAGAGGGTTAGAGAGAGGGTAGAGAGAGAGAGCGAGGGAACAAGACGGGGAAGAGAAAGAGGAGAGACATGGAATAGAGAACGAGAGAGAGAGGGGAGACGGGGATGAAGAGAAAGAGAGAGAGAGAGAGAGAGAGAGAGAGAGAGAGAGAGAGAGAGAGAGAGAGAGAGAGAGAAAGAGAGACAGAGAGAGAGAGAGTGAGATTAGAAGCGCAACTACTGCACCAGATTTAAACACGTTGTTTTAACTGCCTACACATGTCCCAGTTGTCAGGTATAAATAAGAGATCGATACACAGTTTGAGAAGTAAAGAAAAATAATTGCGTTCAACACTAAAACTTGTGAACTTTCGCTGACTTCACTAACTAAATAACTAACTTGCCTAATTGCACACAGGTTTAAAATGACAAGTCATTTCAATTCAATTTATGCGGTCAGCACTGCTGGCCATTCTAAGTAAACATAAACAATGTATGTTTGCAGATCTCCCCGGCGTTCACACAGAGAGACAGAGCTCAGACACTATGGCTGCAGCGAGTAAACGGCCTACATAAATGTATCGGGGAAATGTTAAAATCCAATATCCTATAGACCCTTTTCAATTCCGAATACCTCGTTACGGTTGTTTGCGGGGAGCCGCACGGCTTCGAAAAGCACCGTGTAGGGCAAAAACCTCCACTTGCCCTAGTGATGGCATCTGAATATGTGCACAGTCTAAGCAAAGATGCATATTTATGCCAGAACCAGCACGTAACGGGTTTGTAGCCTACAGTTGGGTGCCCAACAAGAGAATGGCATCGTTCGACCATTGTCCATCGCTTCCGCCCTACAAGTGGGGCACGCCGCCATTTTGTTTGCAAATCACGTGATACGGAGGACGGTGAATGAAAAAGGTCTATAAAGGCAACACCGTATCATGTCACAATATGCAAAATTTCAGGCAGGTGAGACAATAAAGAATTAAAGAAATCTAATTATTCCTGAAAAAAATGTTTGTTTGTTATGAAACGAACTAATTTCTATAATAAATTAATTCACAAATTCACCACCTTTGAACCCAAAAAGGCTTGTCGTTACCTACAGTAACCAAATTTTGCATGCAGGTTTCAGATACTGTAGGACGTAACTGAAGTTTGGATTTTTTTAAATTGGTTTTCTTTTTTTTTAATTATTTCTTTTTTTTTTTTTAGTTTGTCTTGTGTCGCTGACTGCTCGCCTCTGATGTGAGGACTTCTCGCCGACTGATTTAAACTATTCGACGTGCTCGCGGCTAAAATTATCACACAGGAATATAAAACTGCTGCTTGCTTTGGGAATTATTTTGGTTTGCCGAGACAGATGTAAAAAGGCTAGAAAGTGACGGGTGAGGCAGTGGTGGAGGATCGGGGCGGAGAGCTGCTTTTAAGCTCGTTATGTATAATTATATTTTTGCATTTATTTGATTAATTTAAATCAATGTTACATGTTTCAGACGTTTCATTTTATGTATCTTAGCACAAAAGAGTTAAGCAACGAACCAAAAACCTACATTATTACTATATCACTGCATCCATTAAAATTAATACATTAAAATTTATCCCTATCACCCCCACTACCACCAACAAAAGTTTCTCATTCATTATTAGATAATATATTAATACATATTCAAATATTATTAAAATACTTTATGATACAATTGTGAGTTGTGAACTGCGCCTAACAGGTTGTGTTACAATTTGCTCTGAGACAGAGAGAGTTAGAGAGAGAGGGAGGGGGGGGGGGGAGAGAGAGAGAGAGAGAGAAAGAAAGACAGAGGGAGAGATACAAATCGAGAGAACAAGACTTTCTGTAAAGCGCCTACAGCGAACATGTTTGGATTAGGCGCTATATAAATGATGTCCATTATTATCATTATTAGCTGATCAAGCGAATCTTGCACTTTACAGAGAGCAAGTCAAACAGAGGAAATCTCATTTTATACTGAACGCTCGGTCTAAAAGCTAATTCTAGACGATGTGGCAGTGACCGCTCACTGCAAGTCCAGGTCCCAGGGTAGCCTTAAGCGAGCTTATGACCAGTATCAGGTATTGATTGAGTGAAGTGACTTGCCAAACAATGAAGGAAATGTCATCTCGAGGAGCCAGCCAGGCTGAAAACAAAAGAGAATTAGATGCGCAGTGTGCGTTTCTCCACCAGTTGGGACAGACTTGGATCTCGTCAAATGGAGCCAGTAGAAGCCATGCAATTTTGTAGTACCACAGGGCCCACCCAACTCACGTTAAAGTTACTTTGGCAGTTGGAAAACGAGAAGAGCAGGCCGAACAGGCCGCTGCCCGGGCAAAATTAAATAAAAAAACGTATCCCTACCACTCCTTCTCCCCCTCAACCCCCCCCCCCAAAACAAATAAAAAACAAAAAAAAACTCGCCGACCGGCTCTGCACTGTGGCGACGACGTCTCTGCACCAGTTGTAACTGGGTTGCAGTGACACTATGGCAAATTTCCCAAAATGGCATTAAAGAACTATAGAAAATTAAAAATATATATATACAAGAAAAAAGCAACGACCTCAGCAGCTGACCATTTCTTCATATTTTTTTCCGTTTCTGACAAGGCTAAATTCTTAAGCTAATGTCAGTATTTTGCATACCATTAAGAACAAACTAGAGTGATTTTTTAAAGGAAATCTCACTCTCTGCCTGTCTGTCTGTCTGTCTGTCTGTCTGTCTGTCTGTCTGTCTGTCTGTCTCTGTGTTTATCTGTCTCTCTCTCCTCTCTCTCTCTCTCTCTCTCTCTCTCTCTCTGTCTGTCTGTCTCTGCGTTTCTCTCTCTCTCTCTCCCTCTCTCTATAATTGAAGACAATGTATACCAAATAAACATACGCAGTTTTATGTCCAAAAGTTAACTTGGAAGTACAGCTGTAGCCAAAGGAGAACTAATTAGCGCCCGATTTAGTCAAACAAGTTATGTACGTGTAACTATTAAGTATAGCCAACCATGTTCTCCTTTAAGGCTTACGTATGCCTAAACAGATGAAAAAATGTCATCTCATGCATTCAGATGAAAAAATATCATCTCATGCATTCAGATGAAAAAATGTCATCTCATGCATTCAGATGAAAAAATGTCATCTCATGCATTCAGATGAAAAAATGTCATCTCATGCATTCAGATGAAAAAATGTCATCTCATGCATTCAGATGAAAAAATGTCATCTCATGCATTCAGATGAAAAAAGCAGCTTCAAGAATCTTTTGATGACAAAAATCTCTCCTTTCAGTTCTGAGGAGAAACGTACAAATCCCTGAAATGAATCTAGCATGATTAAGTAGGACCCGAGACAGAACACCCCGACGGACCATTCCTTCTTTCACTACTTGTCCACAACTTGCGCGCGTATAAACACGGTGAGTACCACTCACAGAGCTCTGTGGTACCAGTTGTTTTTTTTCGTTCAATTATGAAAGGGTGTGGTGCGAATTGTTGCATTGTTGACATGGATTATACGCGCTCAAGTCGACGGACGGAATTTGGCGAACTGAACCGTCTCGGTATCCAGTGTCTCGGGTAGGACGGAACATGGTTGCCCAGAGTTTGCTGTGTGCAGGATGGATAAAACCAGAGTAGTTGGAAATCCATCATAGCAAACAGTAATTTGCTTCCGAGCGTTCTGACATGTGCACATAGCAACCGGTTACCATATTGTCTTGTGCACGTAATACCCGGTTAGCACATTGTTTTGTGCACACAACACCCAGTTACCACATTGTCTTGTGCACAATGCATCCGTTTATCAAAATGTCTTGTGCACATAACACCCAGTTACCAAAATGTCTTGTGCACATAACGCCCACTTACCAAAATGTCGTGTGCACATAATACCCTTTACAAAAATGTCATATGCACATAATAGCCCGTTGCCATAATATCTTGTGCACATAACACCCGGTTAGCACAATGCCTTGTGCACATAACACCGCGTTTCCAGATAATTTTGTGCACTGAACAGCCAGTTACCCCCAAATAGTCTGTAATCTCCACAGTACCCTTTGATCAGTTAACAAGGTAGCTGGTGGCACTAGAAAAAAGTTCTATAATTTCTCTGACAGTAGAAATTTCAACTGATTTGTAAGGTATTGAAGCTGCACGTTTCTACAACGGCCCTGAGATGAAATTGACGACGTACAAAACGTGTTTGAACCTGACCTTTTACAGAGGAACACAAAATCCATCCAGACAGTACGTGATTTTAGACTGATCCGTCCATATTAACGGGCCGGGATGTTCTTTCAATTCATGCCTTAAATTTTTGTCGATGTCTGACTGTTTGCTGACGTACTTTGTCATGTTAACGAAAGAGACCGAAAACTTCAATTTCTGTCAAATCCATTTAACATTATTTTATAGAATATAAAGAGCTCTACCTTTTTGTTTGGGTTATACTTACATGATATGTTTTCAAAGAACAACGCCCCCGAGGGGGCAGGGGAGAGGAGGGGGGGGGGGTAAATGGTAGGGCCTTCCTCTCTCCTGCTTCTTCTTCTTCTTCCCGACATCTCTGGCGCGCACGAACAAGTACATGAAATAGGTCAACAACAAGAAAGAAGGCAACAATCAAGAACAGGGGACCGTTATCGTGCCAACCTGCCGTAAAACCCCAAATTCCAACTCAAAGCTGGCGACAACACTGTGTTATCTGGCAACCTGGCAAATTATGACAGAAAACTTTTCATTTGGTCAAAAACAAAAAAAAGAAGCCAAACCAGCATAGCTTTACATCATTTACATTTGCCAGATATTGTCATACTCTAATGTAACGGGATGGTGAGCGTTCAAGCACCTAAAACTCCGTGACCAAGTGACCAAGAATTGGGTCAGTTTTGTAGGACACATTACGTGGACACATCCATTTGGGACAAAATTTTGTCTTTAATATTGTTAATTTACGATTTTTAAAACAAATTTTAGCTGCAAAACAGGGGCCTATTTCCGTCCAGTGTAATAAACAAAAAAGTGCGATTGGAAATTTCGTTCCTCGACTCTGTTTACACATTGAGAGAGTCGAATCTGAACAATTTAATCGTGGTGGCGGTGGTGCTGGGGGGCAAGCCCTCAGATGGCCGGGCACCTTGCACAAAAATATATACTCCTGATTTTGCTATAAATGTTAAGAGAACCACTTTAGGCTACTGAAAATGCCGGATAGAATGAGATAAAGGGTGGCAACGCTAAGAAATTCTTCTAAAAATACCCCCTACGTGACATTACAGATTGGCGCACTTTTCAGCCAAAACGACACTAATAAAGTTGCATCCAGCCCGTTCAGTAGTGCATATCTATGATCCAGCCACATAATTACCAAAGGCATACCCATATTCAATATACATCAAATTTAAAAGTAGCCAAATTCCTACCACATGAAAGTTATTGGTACTGATTTGTACTTATTACAAGAACGTATATAATGAAGATGACGAGAGAGGCACGGGGCTGCTAGTCTCATTCTTTGAACATTTTCCATGTCTACATTCTTTTCTTACAGATAAGAGAGCGTATATTATCGAATTATCGTGTTGCCAGTAAAGCCAACAGATTGGAAATGTGTAAGAGATAGGCCTACTACGAAAATGCCAGTCATTAGTGTGCAAATCATTTTGTATCCCTACACGAATGGCTTCGGCAGGTCAAGACAATAATTCCCAAGTCACGGTTGTCTGATGATGCCAATGAGATAATCATGCACCACAGCGACAAGAAAATCACCATCATCACCACAGTGGTAACCACTGCATCATTCATGTACCCTCTTTCTCTTCTTTGTGTGACGGATGTCCCTAGCCCTGGATATAAACCACCAGTCTTAAACCACTGCAGCTTCCGCGGGGACACAGCTCCGTAATCAGGACTCGGGGAAATGTGTTATTACCAGCGCTGAAGACGATCCTTTCTTTTAGACAGCTAGGAATTACACTGGAGTATTGGTGGGCTGAGAAGCGGTGTCGGTGGCTTTGGCCAGGGCCGGGCAAGATCTGCCACCCCCCCCCCTCACCAACTTGGGGCCATCCATAAAAGTTTCATATGCACGCTGGAATGAAGCTACTTTCGACCCTCCATCCCCCTGGTATGAGCGTCTGACAGTTAAAGTGATGCGTGATTGTCACAAATCAAAGCATTGTATTTGTATACTACTTTAATCCCATTTGGGAAATTTGCCTTTGTGTCATTGCAGCCCAGTTATAACTGGAGCAGGCAAGTCGTCGCCACAATGCAGCGGTCGGCGGTTTTGTGTGTGTGTGTGTGTGTGTGGGGGAGGAGTGATGAGAGATGAAGGTGGAGGGGGCAGGGAGTGGTAGGGATGAATTTTATCTAATTTTGCCCGGGCAGCGGCCACTTTGGCCTGCTCTTTTCCATTTCCAACTGCCAAGGTATCTTTAACGTGCGCAACATGCACACGGGCCCTCCGAATTTTTTCGTCCTTATCCGAGAAGACTAGGTACTTGATCCTACTCCCCCCCCCCCAACCCCCCAATAGGATCAGGGACACCAAAATATGAGAAAAATCCCAAACTTCCAAACATGCCTGCACCGGCCGGGTTTTGAACCCGGGACCCTTGGCATGAGAGTCGAGCACCTTGCCTCTAGACCACCTTGTTCCAAACCGTATTAAGTTTGCGACCTCGAAGATTGTCTGTGTTTTTACTGAATATTTTGTCAATGACCATATTAAGCCCTGATTTTTCCTAAAACTTAGACTTGTGACATTTTACATGGACTATTTGGTTATTTGATTAGGAACAGCTGATGTTCATGTCATCCTACAACTTGAGTTGCCTTTTCCACCTCCCTTTTTTTTTTATTCTATTCATTACCACAACTGAAAAGCATCCCAGCCAGGAATCCCACGTCATTCCGAAGTAGATTTCCATAAGATTAGTAGAATTACGGCAGTGGCGGGTTCCCTATATCAAGTCAGTGCAGTGTCGTAACACCGCGCTTACGTAGGAACGATGTCATTTCCACATGCAAACTTGACGACAATCATAATGCATCAGATTTCCGTAAGGTGGGAAGGTACGCTCCCCCAGAACCGTTTCCCTCCCCCCCCCCGACCAACGTACACTTTCACACGCCGAGGGAAAACCCCCTCCCGTCCCCTTGCCCGAGCGTACGTAGTTTAGAGATGCCCCCTTTGCCACTCTCATCTCCACCTTCCCCTCCCAGACTACTCCAGACCTCTCTCCTTTCTGAGGACAGGGCCAACTCCGCCTCATGCATCGTCTTATACAATATTTAGTACCACTGCGACAGTCTCTATCCAAAACCCCGACTCCCCGGCCCCTGTACAATACAGGGGGCTGGTGAGGGATGGGGGGCCTGAGCCCCGCAAACCTGCTCAGCGAGAGATAATGAAGACAGCACAGGATGATAGGGGCTTCAATTACACGTACATGTATCTAAATTAGATCGTGGGGCGAGTCTGTTCTTGTATGCAGATGGCTGGGACCAAGTGAGTTCTTGTGACGGGCCAAAATCTGGATATAATAACTCACGCTCGTGAAGAGTCGGGGGTAATGGAAGAAATACTCTATAGATCGATATCTTTTCTTTATGTGTACATCCTGTTTCTTTCTCTCTTCCTCTCTCTCTCTCTCTCTCTCTCTCTCATTTCTCCTCTTTTCCTCTCTCTCTCATTTCTCCTCTTTTCCTCTCTTTCTCTCATATCCTATCCTCTTCTCTCCCTCTCTTTTGCCCCCTTTTGTCTCTCTTACTCTCTCTCTATCTCATTTCTCCTCTCTTCCTCTCTCTCTCCCATATCCTATCCTCCGCTCTCCCTCTCTTTTGCCCCCCCCTTTCTCTCTCTTACTCTCTCTCTCTCTCTCTCTTTCCTCCTCCTCTCTCTTTTTCTCTCCTTGCTTTCTCTCGTTAGCGAGCGCTCTCTCAATCGCTCCCTCTCTCCATCTCTCTCTCTCTTTGTCTCTCCTTCTCTTTCTCTTGCTCTCTCTCTCCTCTCCCCTCTTTCTTCCCCCCTCTCCCCCTCCCCCCTCACCCTTTCTGTCTGTCTCTTTCTCCCCTTCTTTCCTATAATTTCGTGTCTATCCCATCTTAAACCATTCCGCATACTCTTTGCCACCCGCCCAATGGCATGAGCTGACCACAGTCAAATCGAATCCTCTATATCTCCTGACTATCACAGGTTTAAATATCAATTAAAAACCCGCACTGTCTTTTTCATTAAAAAGCTGCCTGTCTAAAGGCAGAGTAGGGGGGCTGATTGGAGGATAGGTGCATGGAATAGAAAATGAAATGCTTGATTTGAAGTCTATTATTATTATTATTATTAAGAGAGACAGACAGTCAGACAGACAGACAGACAGACATAATATAGGTAGATAAATGGACACACAAACAGACAGACAGGCGGGCAGGCAGGCAGGCGAACAGACAGATAGGCAGGTAGGCGAGCAAGAAGTCAGATAGACAGACGGACAGACACACGGGCAGGTAGACAGACAGATAGACAAACAGACAGACAGACAGGCAGGCAGGCACGTAGACCAACAACTAGACGGGTGGAAAGATGGACTAGCGCACATATTTATTAGACAGCCAGAAGACAGACCAAAGAGGAAGTGCATGATTCACTCAATAACAGATCATTAATCACACTATCGCCACATGAACCGTAGCAGAATGGGTTTTCAGTCAGAAATAACAGGATATAGTCATAAGATTAGTGCATAAGAGGTGTTTATGAATGAGTTTGGCTTTGTTCTGTGACAGCTAAAGGCAGGCAATGGCCCGGATGCTGTGTGGAGATCACAGGTCAGGACCTGATTAATTCACCATTGCTAGTCTTAATGATGAGTACAACGTGGGAGATAATGACGATAATTGCACAGTAATCCTTGTGTTAATGAACCATGGTGAGTACAGTTTGTTGACATACTATACAAGTCATGAATGTGACAATGATTATATATTATTATGATAATGATGGCACCAACAAATTCTCATTTCTAATGAATGAGTCAATTACGAGGTTCTTAATTAGTAATTTTTTTTCATACGCCGCCCTATTACCAGGGGTTCTCCAGGTGCTTCACAAATTTTTGCATTTCCCACGAAACACAAATACAGAAATCTACATTAAAAAAGATAAAAGCAATAAGTCAGTTTTGTGCAAATAATGTTTGTCATCAATCAAAGCTAGGACAAGTAGAGTAAACAGGTAAGTCTGGAGATTGTACTTGAATGATTAGTATGTCTCACACTCACGCCGATGTAAATGCAGAGTTCCAAATTGTATGTGTGTAAATATAAGGAAGGAGGGGTGGCAGCATGTTATGCTACATGAGGTATATAATGTGTGTTTAAATGTTGGAATCACCGTTGGAACAATGGATTCGTCTTTCGTTTAGGAAATGTCTTCTATTAAAGACTTTAATGCATCATGACAGACGCTAAGGCATCGCTAATTCCCATATGTTCATTTGAAGATGTTTTTCACACCAGACTAAAGGAAGCATTTATTTTGCAGTGGCCTTTTACGAGGCCACATCTACATTGTTGTAAGTGCTATTTTGTGACTAGGACTAGTGCCTATGTAATTTGGCATTCTCTTAAGGCAGACTTAGGGCCCATCTATGGAGTTCGTACACTCCAATATGAAAGGGGGGGGGGGGGGCTCTAGTGAATGAAAAACATACACGGTTGGGGGGGGGGGGGGGAGGGAGGATTCTAGCGAGCGTATTTGTGCTTTTCAATTATGGCAATAAAGTGAAAAGTTTAATTTTAATCTTATACTTTTTTTTCCCAGAAAATTCTAAGTTGTTAGTTTATAATATAAAACTCGTGTCTCTTAAATGAAACAGTCTAGTAAATCCTACAAACTGTTGTTTTGAAAGCTTTCAGTCATCGAGGCTTAATTATGGACATTCAACATTCAATGGCCGTGCGCTCGTAGTGGGGGGGGGGGGGTGAGGTCAAGCCTGTGGAAAACGTACAAAGGTGGAGAGGGGAAGAAAAAAACTAGCCAAACTTCAGCCCACATACTTTATGTATGGCCCCTTTACTTGTTTTTGCCATCACGTTAGCCAGTTCAAAATGAAATGTGTACACAGGCGGCTACACTGTACACGTTTCCGTTCATTACGGTTTTGGTTTCGTGAAAAAGAGAATTAGCAAAGAAAAAATACGATGATTCATGGAACAGATTTTGCTGTATCAACACCTGATCACCATGACGATAAAGTAATGGGATGTTTATTGTGTCTCGGCCGGTGTCGGAGTTTGGATTCACCCCAACAATTTAGACCCCCGGTCTAAATATAATATTCTAAAGGTACTCCTTCAATTATGTATTACTTTCCTCTCCAGCAGACTGCTTTATTGCGATACTACGTTATTAATGCAGATGCTTTTTCATTTGATTGTTTATGGCTCACGATACTGCATTTGCGGTGTTCATTTTTAATGAGTTCCTCGGTGTATTTTCATGCCCATTTGCATCAAAAAGCGCTGGTGCAGTCTTTTTCTTTGCCTATTTTTGTTTAGCTGGCTATTGCAATCAAATACTCTCGCAGAAGGTATAAATTGATGTTAAAACTTTCACATTTTAATCTATTCGCTGTAACTTCACCACATGCAAAAACTGGTATAAATATGATTTACTGCATCCCAAGCAGTTCCGCGACAGATTTTCAATAAAAAGTCTTCTCGAGGGATGTGGGAAGACGTGTGTGTGTGGGGGTGGGGGGGGGGAGCAGCTGATTTTAATTTGATTTGGGAAAGGGTAGAGAGAACTAAAGACGAGAGGCAGCCTAGGCTGCTATCAATGGAATGAAATATAGAGTAAACAAACAAAGTCTATACATTCACGTGAATAACTTTCTTTCAACCATGTCAGATAAAGTTCGTGTAAATCTCATGTGAGACGCAGAGGGTCGGTGGGGGGGGGGGGGGGTGATAAATCTATTATATTATATTTAGACTAGGAGAGGGGTATCTATTTAAAGTCATATTTGGACTGAAGGTTCTCTATTTGACAATACTTGGACAAAGGCATCCTAATTTAGTGTTACATTTTGACGGAAGGTCCAAAGTTAGAGAAAGTCCAATTATGATTCCACATCGGTATCAAAGATTAATATGCTTCAACTGTCGATATTCATACTTTAAGAGAAAAAACAACAACTGATTTCTCCTCTTTTACGTTTAAACAGAAGCATCAAAGAGAGAAATGACAGTGAGGGTGAATAAAAACAACAGCAGCAAGGACCATAATTAAAATCGAGTGGTGCCTGCGCAAGGACCGTATCGCCAGTCTTGTAAATTTTACAACAAAGGGATTTGAAAATTTGACATGAAGTATCAAATTTCTGTCACGACCTTTAAATCCTCATCAATAATTAGGTCAATTAATTAGATAATGCAGTTAGCATCATGTCAAAATGTAGGACTTACCAAGGTGAAACAGAATATGAAAAAAAAACAGAAATCGAAAATTTTCGAGTTACGATGTTTGCGCAGACACCCGTCGAAAATGATAGAAAAAAAATTAAACAATTTAAGCATTTTTTATAAATGCAACAGCAAATGAACAACAACAACACCGACAACGGCCAACTCTCAATGAAAAGTCAACAAGAACAAAAGCTACAACAACATGCTTGTCTGTACTCACCATGTACGATCACCACGGTTGCCATATCCAGCAGCAGCAGCACTATCCACTCTGGTCCACTTGTTAATAAGTAAATATTGTCAAGAATGTCTGATGATCTCTCAAACCATGAAAACAGTCCAAGTTCAGAACGATGTTTGTGAAACTTGTCATTTTAACACCAGTCCACATTTTTCCAAGCGAACACCGCTGTTACTTCTCCATGATTCTTATTTTCCGTTCTGACTGTATTTGAACCTCCAGCGCCTCCTGCGAGTGTCTGCAATCAGAGGAAAGGAATGTGCACTCTAAATTGTGTTCTTTTCTTTTCACATCTCTCGTTTCGACCCGGCTGTCACACAGAGAGGCGAAATTACATTTTGTGTAATATTATTTGTTTTGTTCTGCTCCCGGTGCAAGGCCAAGTCTGCAACCCGGCTAAGCAAATGTCGCCTCTGTACAGTTATATTCGATCTCCATTTTTGACAAAAATTGAGATAAGATTATAATAAAGGCATAAAAAAATGTATTCTATCATTCCTCCGAAAAATGTGAAGTGCTTAGAGCTTGTGTTACAGGATAAAGCGCTATATAAATGTTATTTGTCATTATTATTTCTAGCCAACCGCCAGCAAGATATATGTTACAGTTTCTTTGTGTCCTGTTCAACTGTACATCTTGAGCTACTTCTCATTAATAACTGCACATAGATTCAATGCAAAGACTAATCGAACCTACAGTTACACTACAGTACCTTAAAGGATACGCACATATGATACAGTTGATTTTCGACCAGCCATGTATAAAGACAGGGGAAGAGAGAAAATTCCGACCATAATTTTCGACTTTACTCCACGAAAATGTGTTTCCTTCCGGAGGCTCAAAACTCCGTAAACTAAAAGTATGAAAGACTAAATTTTGTCCCAACTGCATGTATCCACGTAAGATAGTGTTAAAGATCGAAACAGTGCACAAGAGTTCATAATTTCCGGTGACATCTACATGTAATTATGTGTTATAGAGACGAAAAACGAAATTTCCGATCATTCGATTTTACCGGACGAAAACGAGACTCCTCTTCTGTGGCTAAAAACAAAAATTGTAAATATATAAAATTAAAGACTCAATTTTGTCCAATATGGATTTGTCCGTGTAATTTATCGTTAAAAATTGAGACAATATGCAAAATTTCGTTATAACTGACGACCAAGACACGATCTTTCAGGTGCTTCCGTGTTGACCCTCTGGCTCCATTGTACTAAGAGATTTTCTGATCTCTGGGTGTAGATTTCAACATGTTAAAGAGTTGTTCTAACACTTTGCAAAGTGTAACTATAAAAACTACACAAGCGATTTTCTCAAAACACACTCATATGGAGAGAATAAACAGTTCCGGGGGGGGAGGGTGTTGGAGGGACACAAAGCAGGTATATACTATAGATTTCTCTGTGTTCACTGAGAAATTGGTTTCAGATAAAATGTGACATTTATTAAATGAAATTCTATTGATTTCTTCCGAGATATCTCATTTCTCTTTATTGTCCGTTACTGATTTTTATGTCTTCATAGATTTCAGTGAAATTAACTTCAATATAAATCTGATCCTAGGAAAGTCACGAGACGTTACACTCAAATAAACCAGTTTTCTTTCACCACCGAGTCACAGATGGCAGCCATGCTAAACGATCGAAACCTGCACATGTTACCTTCATTATCGCAAGACTTTTTACTGTAAATTTCCCGGCAGGTTCGAATGTGTAAGCAAATAGTTATTATCTTTCTGCCAGTTTAAGGTTCATGATTTATGTAGAGTTCACTGCTTGTGTAATTTCTGTTCATAATGATTAGGTTACATTGTTCTTGATACAGCAATAAATGCAGTGGTCCATAAACAAGATTTTCTTTCACCATGTAATAATATGAAAAGTAGGACGGTAATAAACATGAGATAAAAAGAAAGTGCTTTAGTTGGGGCGAATTGTTCCTGTGTGATTTCTTGTCCAAATGGGTTAGTATTAGGCTTTGGTTATAATATATAGGGTGGGCGTTAGGGTTGGAGTAGTTTTGTGTACGTTGATGCCTAGAAAAGGCCAAACTGCGGTGCATATGGTGTGGGGGGACAACCATTCTCAATCAACCTTTTACGCTAAGCCTGACCCTGCCAGCATTTTTACGTCAATCCAGTGTAGATTTGTATATATATTTCTATAGGGTTAGTAGAAATACCGTGGGATCGGGTTCCCTACATCAAACCGACGTCGGCGTGATGTCGTAACCGTCTGATTTCCGTAGGAACGATGTCATTCCTATGTATAAACCTTAGGTCAATCCCACGCGTTGGATCTGCGTATTGTTGCTGGCTGGCTAACATTAGTCTATATGGAACTGAAAACCCAAAAGGACAACATTGTTACTGTTCTTGTCCAAACACTTCCAAACACAAAAAAATAAAAAACGCTCACAAGAATAACGTAACTGTGGAGAATAAAAAATAATCATTTAAAAAAAGGAATGAATCTCATATGAATCATCCGGGCCACACAATGCATTTAGTCAGTACAATCAGCCACACAAATAACCGTGGATTTCTAGTTCAATACTGAGCTATTCTTGCTCAAGCTGGCAGGGAAATTGGATCACAATCTCTGTAACAGCTGACACATAAGGGCCTCAGGTCAAGGCAAATAATGGCTGTTTCTGTTCCTGTTATGTAAACTGGAAATATGTAATAATTATAATCGTAATATTAAGATAAATAATATTATTAATAATATTAATACTATACTACTAATATTCATACTACATTAGAGCCAGAGGGGGCTAAACGGAGATTATCTAAGCGTTAAAATCTCTATGATTTTGTCACAACTTTGTGAGATTTTGCGCCCTGCCTCAAGTTCTGACGATAAATTTGGTGGACCCATCCATATTGGACAGAATTCAGTCTTTATAATCTTATGTATGAAATTAATTAAAATTAATAGATTAAAATTTAGCCATATACCCTCCCCCCTCCCCCCTCCCCCCCCCCCCCACCCCCGCCCCATATCACCAACAAAAATTTATAATTCATTATTAAATAAATATTAATAGATCTTCAAATATTATTATAATACTTTAGAATACAAGTTGTGAGTTGTGAACCGTTGTGAGTTGTGAACTGCGCCTAACAGGCTGCGTTACAATTTGCTCTGAGACAGAGAGAGATAGAGAGAGATAGAGAGATAGAGAGAGACTGAGAGAGAGAGAGAGACTGAGAGAGAGAGAGAGAGGGTGAGAGAAAGAAAGTGCGAGTGAGAGAGTTTCTGTAAAGCGCATAGAGCATTTCTAATGGCAAGGGATATGCGCTATGTAAATGCCATCCATTATTATTATTATTATTATGTATGTACGATTTTTTTTTCTTTTTGAGTTGCAAAGAGCGGACTCGTTTTGGCGGATAAAATCGAAAACTATGATCGGAAATTTCGTTCATCGTGGCTCTTTCCAATTTGTTGGTCGCAAATCAACTTTATGACATCTGTATGTTCTGCAAGGAATAAGTTTCATTAGTCTTTGCATCCAACCCAAATGCATTTTTTAATGTGACCTGGATATAATTATATGCGGCTGGGTTTGGTACAAAAAATAGCAAGGTTTATCTCGCTTGGGTCGAATAGAAATAAAAATGCACATTTATACAGAGCACAATTAATAATAATAAGAATAATGGATGGCATTTATCTAGCGCATATCCATTTAAAATGCTCTATGCGCTTTACAGGAGCAACATGTCAACCACAGAGCAGAATGGAGCTGCCTGCGAAGCGGTCAACACACTACACTGTTTCTTTCTCTCTCCCTGTCTCTCTCTACCTCTCTCTATCTCAGAGCAAATTGTAACGCAACCTGTTAGGCGCAGTTTACAACTCACAACAGTTCACAACCCACAACTCAAATAATATTTGAATAATAATATAATAATAATATATATTTAATAATGAATAATAAATTTTGTTGTTCCCCTTTAAAACAGGCGATTTACAATTTAACAATAAATAATCGTGGCAAAAAGACAACTCATTGAAAATACAATCGCATAAAACGGATTTAAAATATAATTTCAGTGAAAGAGGTAGAATTTTTGTTTTGATTATAAAAGAGTTCAGACTGTCCTCTTGCTTAATTCTCCTTGCTAAGGCATTCAACGCTAAGGGCTCAAGATGAGAAAAAGACTTTGGTGCCAAAGTTATTATTTCGTTTATGACTCACAAAACGCATAATATATTCAACGTAGAGTGTCTGGCAAGTGAATTTTACTGTCTGTCTGTAGAGGATTATAAATTGTCCATACGCTGCTGCCGTTACCACCTTGAAAAGAAAAATAATGTTCAAAATAAGTTGTGTCCTGAGAATTGTCCGGGTTTTATTGGCTTGTTTTACGTCACCAAAAGTGGTGATGCATCCCCACACTTTCCGTCCCAACTCCCCCCTGCTGGAATGCACGACGGCTTGAGCATGCGCATTTACAGAGTTGTTGTTGTTGTTGGCACGTCGGCAAAGATTGGATGTAATTCAAAAAGAAGTCTCGAAAGTTTTGAGAGAATGAAACATATAATTATGGATTTTGAACTTCCGACGAAGGAAGAAATAAATTTAAAAATTGGGTCGGTGCACAAATTCATGACGTCACATGAGAATAGCAGAGAGTATATATATAGAGAGAGGGTTCACTGTTGGTCGATTTGCACTGCGAGACACGGAAGGCTCTGCGAAACCACTGTTAGCATGGAGCGGAAAGCAGGTCGCTGCGGTAAACAATACCCGTAGGAGCTTACAAACGGTGTAAATAGTTTCAATCAGCCCAAAAATATGAACAAACCACAGTAAACAGATATGCACACTATCTATGATGAATAAGGTCTCTTTCAATTCTTCAATTTCTTGTTTACCGCAGCGACATAGTTTCGTGATTTGGCGGAAGTGAGATCTCTCTATACATCTATACTCTCTGAGAATAGCCAATAGGTAGAATGCGCATGACGTCACAGAGTGGTTTCGTTTTGGTTTTCCGCCATGTTGTTTGGCCAGTGGAGTCGATTCAAGTGAGTCCGAGGCGTGATGAATTCCACTTGGATATTATAACAGTACCATTGATAGCGAAATGCATCGTTGTTGGTTGCGGCAACAAGGGTGGAAAGGGTGGCTGTAAGATGTTCAGATTCCCTATCGTCCGTGTTAAGGAGGGAAAGGAAGTGAAAGAATTAACGGAACGTCGACGTCGTCTGTGGTTGAAGGCAGTGAACAGAAAGGGAATTGACTCCAAAACTCTGAAGCCGCACCACTTTGTTTGTGCCGAGCACTTCGTCTCAGGTAATCATCCTTTTACATCTTAATTGAATAATGTGATAAAACTAAGCCTGTTATTTTCGTCGCAGGAGAGCTAGATCTAGATCTCCATAGGCTACATGTATTGCACGATATTGCAGGCCAGATCGATCTAGCCTAGGGCCCTAGAGCAATATATTATATCCAAGTGAAGGTAGGTGTCTGACAGAATTAACGGTTAGGACCAGGCAGTTCGGTAGTAGGTTTTGGAACTGGGTTAGTTGTGAATTTCTTTCAAGTTGAATCATTAAGAACATCCTACTTGTTAGTGTGTTTTCTGGAGGTAAGCAGATTCAGTAAATTCCTTCTGAACTGCAGTTCTAGTAGGCCTGATTTCATCCATTTTAAACGTTCAACATGTTGTCCTTTCAGATTACTGTTGCTTAATGATACAGTGTAATTTAATTTGATAAAATTTTATGTTAAAATGACAAGGCAAAACTGAGCTGCCACAGATAGGTTGGGGGAATTCCCCCATTATTGTAGGTGATACAAGTTGAAACTGCGGTCACAGAACAGTAATACTAATAGAACACAAAGATAACTGCTAATATGTGAAACCAGAGAATATTCATTTCAAATTTTTACAATTCTTGATCTGCATAGCATTGACTGGGTCCAAATGGCTTACTTTAGCGTCTTCTACACTGCATTCCTCCACTGTTGTGGACAGGTCTAGCCAAACAACATGGCGGACCCGGAAGTAAAGTGAAATATGCGCATTCTACCTATAGGCCAAAAGAAGAGATTGCTCTTGTTCACACTTACTGGGCATAAACAGATTCGAGACGAATTAAAGAGAAAGACAAATGAATGAATTACCCGAAAGCAAGAAAATAAACACATAGGTAATCATTAAAAATCAAATTCTGAATAATTTGTCAAATGATATGTTTGAAAATACGTACAAAACCACAAAACTGCTTAATTCACAAAAACTATTATTATAAAAGTGAAGTTTGGAGGCTATGTTAGCCAACTCCTCCGTTAGTACTTAGCCCACACGCTTCAAATTTCACACACGTCCCCGAATTTATCAAAATAGATTTTTTTCCGTCAGTCTATTTTAATTCACCATTTTGAGTGAACCGGAAGTTTGGTTCCGCACCAAGAAACGAAACCGTTCGTAGAACTGGTAATTAAATAAAATAATTCTGTGTGAAATTGTGGTGTAACAGTAACTTCTATTAGTTGTGACTAATGCATGAAATCCAAATGCCGTTCTAATGTAGCCTAGGTCTAGATATACGGTTGCGCTTAGTACACGGAAAATTTGCAAGATATATCTTGCGCGGGTCAGCTAGTAGAAAATAAAATCACTTGCCTATTGAAAGAATATTCTTTGAGAGTAAATTTGAAAATCTGCTATAACTGTGAGGAGTGCTAGTTTATAATTGTTCCCTTGTTATTGTTTCGACGGACTTTAAAGGAAACAAAAATTTGGCGTGAAGCTGGCGAATATGAGACAGACAAGAGACGAATTTGATTTCTTTTTGAATGCCCTCAACTATCGCAGCCAGTCAAGACTAGAGTTTTTTGTTTTTTGTTTGTCCCATGCTCGTTCCTATTCTGACGCTTCATTGTTAGTACTCACCTAGTATTGTGCGAAGCCTTACAATACAATATGATATAATAATGGCCTATTGTGTAACCTGATGTAAGCTAGGAGAAGATGATTAGTTGGTTATCTGGTATTTCCTTATGATTTGCTTTCCTTGTGTTAGAGTTAAGCTTATCCTCCTTGGCTCCCTTACGGAGTCCCAAGCAACCCACGTGCCCACTCCAGATGGGAGTCTAGTCGCCACCAATGAGGCCAGGATATTGTGCACGTTGTCTCGTACTAGGGTGGCTTTGTTAATAAAAAGACCTATCCTAAGGATACAGAGATAGAGACTGTTTTGTGTAAATGTGCGTTTCTTTATCGTTTCGTCTTTTAATTTCGTAAGTATAATGTCTTTCCAAAATGTGTCTGTGATATTCCATGTGTAGTCAAGACTACGGTTAATGTGTTAGGTTGCCAGCCGTGGCACTGGAGAGGGCGCTACACGAAACCTTTATTAATTAAATAAACATTGTCTGTGACGCAAATAATTTCTAGATTTAAGTCAAATTTCCCCTGGGAAAGACTTGAAACCATTTCTTAAGAATGTTCCATTATATAACACAGTGGTTCTCAGTCCCGG
>OZ007567.1:5187968-5195468 GCA_963931925.1 Onchidella celtica
CTATCCAGATGTTAAGGCGATCGAATATTATGATAAGGGTTCTACAACAAAAGGGAGACCGTATTATGGCTGCTAAATGGGTATTCTGTAACAGACAGAATCATCGCTCACCGAGTGAAAGTGTCTTCCATCTCACGCAGGCAGTTATCGTCTTGTCTGGACATGAACCCAGTGCAGTTTTATGAATTTATGCTATAGCGTCGTCTCACAAACGGAGACTGGGCTCGGGAAAGGTACGCGCCAAGAATATTTACATACTTAATAAGCGTTGTATGGTTTGATAGAAAATGTGGACATTTCGTGCGACTGCCCGTCTTTTTGTGCAGTGATTCTCTCACAGTCTCGGGCCACATTCTTCCGCTTGCCACCTCAGGTTTCCTCAATTCTTCCACTAGCTTGAATTGTCATCCAGAGAGTATTTATATATAGAGAGGGTTCACTATTGGTCGATTTGCCCTGCGAGACACGGGAGGCTCTGCGAAAGCATTGTTAGCATGGAGCGAAAAGTAGGTCGCTGCGGTAAACAATACCCGTTCGTGCATTTCCACGGGGCGTAGGAGCTTACAAACAGTTTTAAATAGTTTCAATCGGCCCAAAAATATGAACAAACAACAGTGAACAGATATGCACACTATCTTTGGTGAAGAAGGTCTCTTTCAATTCTTGTTTTTTGTTTAACGCAGCGACCTAGTTTCGCGGTTTGGCGGAAGTGAACCCTGTCTATACATCTATACTCTCTGTGGCATCTAATCATTTTTTCATACTTTTAGAGTGCGGTGACAATACCAAAACAATTTATGAAACTTAATTTCTTTGTTAATTTCAATCAAATGAAAAACGAAATCAACATTTCAATGAATAATAAAAGTTCTGTTTGCTTAATGCCTAAGGGGTTCCACCTCTGACTAAAATCCCTCCCCAATTCCACCCCTGGCTATCACAACCCACCCTTTAGATTTGGAATTCCTCTCCAGGGAGCCAAGGGTATCCCTTTTGAGAATCCC
Organism: Onchidella celtica; assembly: GCA_963931925.1. NCBI lineage: Eukaryota > Metazoa > Mollusca > Gastropoda > Systellommatophora > Onchidiidae > Onchidella > Onchidella celtica. The sequence continues at coordinate 5,188,973 of OZ007567.1, forward strand.
TGGCCTGGCGTGAGACACGTTTTAGTATATTATGCCATCGGGTCCCTTGGGCTACAGAAACAAAAGTTAATAGGACAACATGAATGTGGAGGACAGAACAAGCTGTTTTATGTCATAAATGTAAATACCTGGCAGAAATGACGTCACACAAAGCCCCAATGCTCGAGACTCACATAACTCACCATTTACACAAAGTTGCAGTAAAATGAACCTCGGGAATCAAATATTGCTTGCAAAGTTCCACTCCACAGGGGACGCCCATGTGCCTTGCAATCATGAGACAAAAAAAAAAAAAACCCAATATATTTAAGCGTAAACCGGTATGAACGTTGATATAAAATGCAGTTTCCTTGAAACTGAGCTCTGACTTTCATTGTTACGGTACTCTGTAAAAGTGTCGTGTAAAAGATGCAGTTTTGCCTAATAGATCTACATACATTGCTCACTCACAGCGGAGGAAACTGCTACTCCCTAGCGTCTTCGTCCAAAGAAGACAAAAATATAAAACACATTGAGCGAAAACATAATTATGTCGTGCACGAGAAGACACGGCTTACACAACGGAGAAACGACTTATATTAATATGACTCTTGGCACGTAACACCACTTTACACAGGTTGGATTTTGCTAACATTTTTGTTGTTAAAAAAAGCCTACATTCTTCTTACTGATCACATTTATAAAGGACTATGTTTTCGGGCCCACTAACTATGCATTTTGTTGACTCCTATAATTATCATTTTTATGCAGCCCAACTATTTTTGTCAAACAGGCTCATTTTTATAACGACTTTTTGAGGAAAAACTAGAACAATCACAGCAACAAAAACCTTCACTGGCATTGATTTGTGAGTGCAGGTCGCAATGCTCTCGCTTTTACAAAATTGCAGCTCGGATGTGCGCGAGTGAGCGAGCGTGGATTCTGGACACCATCACATATATTATGTACAACAATTCACACACGAGTGCCCAGAAGCTGCACATGCACACATGCACGGGCGCAGGGTAAGGCCCATGAGTCTCGGGTACCTTTGTCCTGCATTATGAAGATTGGCTGCGTCTCTCTGAGGATTCCCCCGACGATTAACGTGTGACAGTTGCACTCGTCAGAGGAATTCTTTCGTGTCTTGCGCTACTGATGGTACAGACAAAAAGCGCAGGATACCATCTCTGCAGACATAGTAGGAATAAACTATGTGCTAATGGTGCTCGCGTTGCGCTCTGGTCTTCCAGGAGAGATGTTGCTTTAAGAGAATTCTTACCTAATCATAGACCTTCTTTTTCATTTAACAGCCAGCAAATAAACAAGTCCACGAAAACTCTGACCCCCTTCTGTCCCTAACCTAAATGGCGGACGCACTTTGGTTACGTAGCCGGAATACACACATTGTGTGTGTGTGTGTGTGTGCACGCGTGTGCGTGTGCGTGCGTGTGTGTGTGTGTGTGTGTGTGTGTGTGTGTGACGACTTATGGTCCATTCCCAAAAAAATGACTGTAGCGACTTCGCCGAAAGTGATAATATCAGTTAAGTCACAAATCACTTGCGAACCCGTTTTCCCCCTCAAACTCTTCCGATAAGAACATAACTTGCACCTCGGTATAGTATCCATGTAAGTACTAGGGATGCCGCAGCGACGGTGGGCAACTCCAGAACAAAAGCTACCAAACCAACTGCGTTCGTTCCTCGAATTTTCAGAACACACTGACGTAATGGCAATGACGTAGTTGTGAAAGGCTCTAGTTTGAAGTTTGAAGTCTGAGGAGTTTGGAGAAAGAACGATTACTGCCACGTTAAAATTGGGCAAAAAGAAAAAAGTTGTATGTAGCGAAGCCTTGCGTGAGAAATAAATCCCAGACGATACAAAGCAAACTAACAGACGGTCGTGCTTTGGTGCTGCTAATGAAGCAAGAACTCGCAGTTAAGTAACCTGTTTCGCTTCGATTCTATACATTTCCTATTGAAATCTTTCATTGTTCGATTTTTTTTCACTTGAAGAAGGCGAAAGCTGAAAATTTGTGTATTTTCTGTCTTCTCTTTAGTTTGCTTTGTATCGTTTGGGTTTTTATTTCTCACGTAGGGTTTCGCTACATACAACTTTTTCTTTTTGCCCAATTTTGACTTTGCTTATAGCCTTGCTGCGACCCCACAATTTTTCTGTGGTTTTTATGATAAATTTGGTCTCAAGCATTACACTCGAAACGTGGCATATGATAGGCAAGAAAACAAGTCCGGATTTGTTTTAATCTAAGAGTAAAGAGAAATTTGCCAGGGGGAGAAGCTAAAACATTGGCTGCTTTTCAGTCAATGGCACTTTTCAGTTAATTTCAATTTTCAGTGGCACTTTTCAGTTAATGTCACTGTTCAGTTAGTGTCACTGTTCAGTTAATGTCACTGTTCAGTTAAAGTCACTGTTCAGTTAATGTCACTGTTCAGTTAATGTCACTGTTCAGTTAATGTCACTTTTCAGTAAATGTCACTTTTCCGTTAATGTCACTTTTCAGTGACACTTTTCAGTTAATGACACTTTTCAGTTAATGGCACTTTTCAGTCTACGTAACAATAATAATTTCGGCCTATCATTCTTTTCCACGCAGACCTGGCATTTGACTACACCAAAGCGAGAGCGTCATTCTTCGCATTAAGACATAAGGCAGCATAATTCTTATGCATGGCTCTAAAGCCCAGTTCAGGAACAATGATGCCAAAGGTTGGAGCTTTCCCTTCAGGAGACAGGACTGAATATATCTGCATGTTGATGTCACATGGACAAGGAAGGCCCACGGGTTCTGTAACGAGGAAGATCAACTCCGGTCTCAATGCAAATGTCTTGAACCTGACGTCTGCAGCCCAGGAACGAATGTCAGGCCAGAAACTGCTCATGATTTCATGTGTGTGGAGAAGCAAGCTGGGTGTGGAGATATCTCTCAGTGTTGTAATTCATTTCTGTTGTCCCGTAATCTATCTCCCTGTCTTTGTCTCTTAGTCAACCTGTGTCTTGTCTGTCTGTCTATCTATCTATCTATCTATCTATCTATCTATCTATCTATCTATCTATCTATCTATCTATCTATCTATCTATCTATCTATCTATCTATCTATCTATTTATCTATCTCTGTGTGTCTATCTATCTATCTATCTATCTATCTCTGTGTATCTATCTATCTATCTATCTATCTATCTATCTATCTATCTATCTATATATCTATCTATCTATCTATCTATCTATCTATCTATCTATCTATCTATCTATCTATCTATCTATCTATCCAGCTATCTATCTATCTATCTATCTATCTATCTATCTATCTATCTATCTATCTATCTATCTATCTATCTATCTATCTATCTGTCTATCTATCTATCTATCTATCTATCTATCTGTTTCTCGGTCTGTCTGTCTGTCTGATTGTCTTCCTGTTCGTCCGTGTCGCTCTCTCTCTCTCTCAAATATCCTACAAGTTCCTTCAAGGACATTCACATGGGGGTTGAATTCCTGGTAGGAAACTCGAGAGCTCATATCAGCCAATGATAAACCATTTAAAAACAATAGCAAACATCACTTCCACTAAAGTCAACATTTTCCCTATTATCCGCCAGTTCTGTCACGCGGGCAGTGCCGGCCGTAGTGCCGGTCACAATGGCCGCGACACGTGCCCAGCAGGTCAAGCCATTTCCTTAATTAAACTACCCAGTAGAGGCGGAATGAAAACACTCGCCAAAGTGAACCCAAAAGACTGACCTGCAATCACTGCCATCGCACTCTCGGGTCAAACATTGGTAGAATAAGCCACGAGAGAAGCTGTCAGTCAAAGTGAAAGTGAATATTCTAGCTGCTAAGACCGTCTGTAAAGACGCTAAAGGCCATATATATAGAGACTGGACATTCTACAAGGGGGAAGTCAGGACCCCTGGACGATGCGTTTACCTTCAGCTATGCTCTTCATGGGTTAGATATTTATTCCATATTGACCAGTGGGTGCCAGTGATGTGACCGTTGACTTGGTGAATGGGGCACTCTGGTGATGGCAGCATGGAAAGGATTTCTTGAAAAACGATATCATGAAAGATTTAGTAAACGGAAACCACCTTTCTATTTCACACATTTATAGATAGTGACTTCCAGCAGTGCCAACTCTCTCTGTAAACGCCTTTCCAAAAAAGATATTCATTTGCTAATTAGAAATCGTTTTTTGTCAGGGCCAAACTTACTGTATGCTAAATGTTAAGCTTTATCCTCGGGCCTGACAGTCTCCAAGGGTGTCGTAAAATCTCAGAAATGAGTATTTAACAACTTATTTTCAAATCCCAACAAAAGAATCCCCGTGATTGTTACGTAACTTTGTAGCACTGTTGCCAGGCTCAGTCATTACACAGCCTTACGCGCTGATAACACACGCCAATAGGACCTCTGCAGGTTTTCCTTGGCTTCAGGTCCCACGGCATATTTGTATTTGTATTCGTATTTGTTTACTCCTTTAATCCCATTTGGGAAATTTGCCTTTTGTGCCATTGCACGAAGTATAACTGGAGCAGGCACGTCGTCGCCACAGTGCAGGGCCTGTCGGTTTTTTTTTTTTTTTTTGAGGGCGGGGGAAGATGAGGGAAGGAGGGGGGGGGGAATGGTAGGGATGAATTTTATTTAATTTTGCCCTGTCAGTGGCCTGTTCGGCCTGCTCTTTGCGATTTCCAACTGCCAAGGTATCTTTAACGTGCTTAACGTGCACACGGGCCCTCCGATTTTTTTCGTCCTTATCCACGAAGACTAAGTACTGGATCCCCCAATAGGATCAGGGACACGAAAATATGAGAAAAATCCCAAACTTACAAATTGCCTGCACCGGCCGGGTTTTGAACCCGGGACCCTTGCCATGAGAGGCGAGCACCCTGCCTCTAGACCACCTTGTCCCCTTGAAACCGGCTCCGGTTTTAACACGACAAGAAATTCGCACACACAGCAGTGAAAATGAAATACTGTGATGTTTACTTTCCCTGAAACCGTTTCTGTCAATGAAAAGGCTGAAATAAGAACTGGCAAATTTCAGCTTTGTCAAAATAACATCACTGTACCAGGGTGGTATTTTTAATACGAATTGGCAGTTTCGCCGGCCGTTGTTCGATTCTCCTTATCTGTTTCCTTCGACATTGATAATTTATGCCATCCCAGGATGCCAGTTTAGATAGAATCTGTTTGGAGTTAACTGGTGATGAACATATCAAGGTATATTGGGTAGCAGGATAGCTGCAGGGAACTGAATCAAAGGACGCTATCAACTTTAAAGAAATGGATTTATCTGAAAAATGAAATCCTGGGAGATCTGGCCGGAATACGAAAACTAAAAAAGTTGCGAAAAAAATGTTGAAGTCCCAGTAGACCACCCATAAACGAACTGCCAAAGTTCACGAGCTCTTCCCGGTTCGAAGAACTAAATCAAGAAGTCGAGAATCAAGATACTAATCCGTGTGAAGTGATACATTTGCAGTAACTGACACAAATATGTTGACAGAAAGTTTGGCAGGTTTCTATTTTCAGGTCTTTTTTTAATCAGATGTCTTCAAAAATACTGTCTTTGAAACTCATTAACTCTAGCCCGGAGAATATTTTTTAGCAGTTGTACATCTAAATCACCCTTTCCCCTCCCATACCCAACACATAGGCCTAATTATACAAACATGTGCAGGCACATAAAATCTCTATTTCAGAGATAAAATAATCCTAAAATCTGAGCAGTTACAAAATAATGGGCAAGTTTATAATCTTGTTTTCGTTGTTCTCAGAGGTTGCCTGGAAAATGTCAAAGCCCAACGTCCTGAGCTTTAGAACGTCATGTGACACTGATTGCCCTTATTTCTCTGTGCTGACTGGATCAGTCGACAAGAAATTATAGTAGTCCGAGTTATTCTCATGTCTGATGCTAGGAAAACTGCATTTTATCTAACAGCTCCAAAAATGCAACACTAAGTATTAGTTTGATAAAGTCCTTCTAAACGCTAGTATCCACAGCATGTTAAGCTGTCTTTGACTGTGTTTCGTTCACCTGAAAAGCTGTGTGCTCTTTGTTCGACATTTTGCTGTTTTGGGTTGCACATTGTCCCAGGAAACTTTAACACATTTTTGCAGGTTACCAAAAATGGTACTTTAGGAAAGGAAGATTCATATGGGGCGGTGAAATTGTTTTAACCCGCAGAAAAAAAAACAAAACTACTGAACAAAAAAAACTCTGTGTCCCTTAATGGGATCGTTCAAAGTTCATGAAAAATAACGTTCGCCGTTTATGGCCCGCATACGTTGGCAGACAGATTGAAAATATTTATTAGTATATTAATATCAGTAGGCTACATTAATATTTAATTACCACACAAATTCCCTAGAGGAATTCCCGCGCACGGGTTGATTTTCTAGCGAGGATATAATAACATATAAAAATAAAACTGCAGCTGGAGACGCAGACAGCTCTACATACTTTGTTATTTCATCAAAGAAATGTCTTGGATCAT
>OZ007567.1:5200468-5275468 GCA_963931925.1 Onchidella celtica
ATGTCCTGGCAGTTTTAAAACCTCTGCTAAAAGAAAAAAAAAAAGCAAGCCGTAGAAATATCGCCAAATACAAGATTATAGGTGAACGAAAATCGATAATCATAACCTCTAAAGATAGCTATGTCAAGGGAGGGTGATTTGTATTAGCTTAATACCGTCAGAAACAGCATTATGAATTTATAAAAAGAATGATTAAACCTCAATTAAAGTCATGTAAAAAATCTGTCTCTCAAATGCTAAGGAGTAACCTGTGAGTAATATCTTGCAAGTGCATCAAAGTGTCCATGTTCTAGTAAAATTTCATTTGGCATTTAATGCATAAGGAAACAAATACTAAAATTTAGATCAAACAGAATAAACTTATCGAAGCAGCCATAAACACTAATGGCTGTTAATCTGTCACGTGGATTAAACTGATAAGCAACGGTATCAGAGTTCCTTGCAGAGGAAGAAAACTGTGCTGCAACTGCAACTGATTAAGATCGGAATGAAACGGATGACTTACACTTACACTTTTTTAAATGGGTGTGTTTGACATTATCTCTTAGACACTTGAGAGAGAAAGACAAAGAAAGCCGAGAGAGAGAGAAAGGTTGTAACAGAAACGGGAGGGGGGGGAATGAAAGAGAGAGAGATAGAAAGAGATAAAGAGAGATAAAGAGAGAGAGATAGAAAGAGATAAAGAGAGATAAAGAGAGAGAGATAGAAAGAGATAAAGAGAGAGAGATAGAAAGAGATAAAGAGAGATAAAGAGAGAGAGATAGAAAGAGATAAAGAGAGATAAAGAGAGAGAGATAGAAAGAGATAAAGAGAGAGAGATAGAAAGAGATAAAGAGAGATAAAGAGAGAGAGATAGAAAGAGATAAAGAGAGATAAAGAGAGAGAGATAGAAAGAGATAAAGAGAGATAAAGAGAGAGAGATAGAAAGAGATAAAGAGAGATAAAGAGAGAGAGATAGAAAGAGATAAAGAGAGATAAAGAGAGAGAGATAGAAAGAGATAAAGAGAGATAAAGAGAGAGAGATAGAAAGAGATAAAGAGAGATAAAGAGAGAGAGAGAGAAAGAGATAAAGAGAGATAAAGAGAGAGATATAGAAAGAGATAAAGAGAGATAAAGAGAGAGAGAGAGAGGGGGGGGGAGGGAGAAAAAGTACGAGAACGTGCAGGAAAACATGGGTTTACAACTCCCCAAAGAGAGAGCAAAATTCGAAGGGAGGAGGGAGAGAGAATGTGAGAGCGAAAAATGAGTGGAAGGAAATGAGGATACGTTTAGTGAACAAACCAGTTGGGTGTATAAATCTATACTACAATTGATCGATGACTCAGCATGGACTTGGAGAAAAAAATAATTAATTTCCATAGTTGAAACTCGATTTTCCACCCAACAATTTCACTAATTCATCATAAAATATACGAAAAATAGGCCTAATATTGATAGCATAGAATATCTCCTGTCCTTAATGAACTGAAGCGTGCTACTCACTGGTAAACACGACACGTGTTGATTTGAGGTCTTTATTTTAGGAGGTTCGCTGCCCTTGGCATTTACACCTCACTTTACTTGTTTTATTATTTCTTGTTCTGGCGGGGGGGGGGGGGGATGATATGGATAAATTTTTAATCTATTAATTTCAATTTTGCCCGGGCAGCGGCCTTTCGGCCTGCTCTTTACGATTTCCAACTGCCAATGTTTCTTGAACGTGCGCAACGTGCACACGGGCCCTCCGAATTTTTTCGCCCTTATCCGAGAAGACTAGGTACTCGATCCTACCCCCCAATAGGACCAGGGACTTGAAAATATGAGAAAAATCCAATTTCCAAGAACTACTCGATCCTACCCCCCAATAGGACCAGGGACTTGAAAATATGAGAAAAATCCACTTTCCAACATGCCTGCACTGCCCGGGTTTAGAACCCGGGACCCTTGGCATGAGAGGCGAGCACCTTGCCTCTAGACCATCTTGTCCCTAACACGACACGTGTACAGCTCGGCTTTGATTATGTAGGCCACATGCTGTCACAAACGTTTCATAAGCTACCCATTATTTCTCATCCAAGTTGTGGGCACGAACTGTCGTAAACAACGAAAGTTATATACCAGATTTGCCAGTGGAAACAAAGAAAGGTTGGAAGAAAGCCAGAGGTCTCCGAATTTCTTAATGATGTAACCAGGATGTCGAATTTTGTTTAGCACGAATTTTTCCACACGTTGGTTGAGGGAGAGCAAAGCACTGGTCTGTCTCATCTACAACACCAAATCTTCTATAGACCAATATACATGTAATATTCCATTACTATTTTATTTCAAAATCAATATCTGTATTACAATAAAAAAAAACAAAAAAAAAACATCGATGGTTTTTTTTACAAGACCCATCGCCGCTCATACAGCTCGGTTTTGTGTGCAATTATCCATGTGCCTTACTTTGGCCTCCAAAAGGTTCTTGTTTAAATTTGGTGCCTTGAGCTGGTGGTGATTGTTTTGTTTTTTTTGAGTTTGCTTTGTGTCGCTAATTTCACTCCTCTTTCTTTTCCACGAACACGTGTCTGTGACATCATCACTCCCTGCCAATGTGTTCATTATAAACCAAACTACCCAGTGTTGCCATTTCCTGACAGTTTTCGTCTCGAATGCTGACGGGGTGTGTAATGCAATAACGCGCAATTGTAGTGCAATAAGACTTATCTAAAAGTATAAACATACAAACAACCACAAATATTGCTACCACTTCAAAATAAGAAAAAAAAAACACAGCTAAAGGAACTGGCAAGGTGAAGCAGATCCATACTAATCACCGAGAACTGACATTAATGAACAGATTTATCCTGGCCGAGCAACGCCGGGTACCTCCGCTGGTAATTTTAAAATCCAGAGAAACACAAATTCTGTAGGGTCAAGTTAAACTAATCCTACTATTGGTGGGCGACTTTGGCGACACTGAATAATTGTGTTAGAGACTCAAAAATACTCCGCCGCCATGTTGGATTGTGGCCTGAATTATAAAAAACAACAACTTGAAGGAATGCAACGCTTGTGGCAACGAATGAAATCAACCCGTTGGTGAAAATTAACCAAAATGTATATTGGTTAAGCCTATTATTAAAAATTTAATAAAATATTCATACAATTATGTATATGGGACAGAACCCTATTCTCAAAGGAAATGTTGCTGAATTATTTCCTTGAAATAGCTGAACAAATTGCTTGATTTCGTTATCTGAAAGAAATTGATGTTTAATTATGCATGGCTATGGAACAAAAGCAGCTATTGGTGTCCGTGCCTCGACCCTATCCCTTCACAGGAACAAGACATTAACCTCCCACAGTTGTTTAAAATATCATGACTTTCATCCTTTCCTTCAAGTGCCAAGGTGACATTTCTTTACTTCTTTCCCTGTGCTGGAAAGTTAGGACTACCTCCAGACATGCAGAGGACGTGATGTTTTTTGTTTTGGTTTTTTTCCAGGAGGCACTTGGTTAGTGGTAGACTGCCATTATCAATAAATCAGACTGTATTATTCCATCAAATTCAAAGTGCTAAAGCTCACAGCGCGTCGAGTCAAGTTGCCTCCGTTTTAGTGTGTGGTGGGGACTGTGGACTTTAAGGGGACTTCGTGCACTAGTTCGAGCAAAGATAGTAGAAACGATTAAATGAGACACTGGCTTCTTCGCACCAATAAAATAACCGTGCACACAATTTGCGAGCTGATCGGGGGCGGGGCCCATGGTGCATAGTATGAAAAGATTGCTTGATATAATAGTAAAGTTATGATGCAAAATTTTTTTCCACAGCGATTGAGGTTACAATTCCACAATATAAGTGACGTCAATCAAGGCCGGCAGCCATAGCTGAACAGTGAACAAAATTCAATATTTTCCCTATTTGGCTTTGTAAAATACGGCACTTCATGACTTCCGCGCATTTGAAACTAGGTGGCGGTGCGAAATCCGTGCACACTAAAAGCGCTAGCTGTCTTATCTTGTCAATTGTAGTATCTTTGCTGTGACTGAAACAGTCGCGTTTGATCGTTCAAGGGAAGTTCAAGTCTTGAATCAAAACTGACGCAAAGCAGACTTGACACAGTGTGCTACTAGCCTTAGTGATCTCTGTTGTCTATCAAAGCACGGCAAGTTGTTTTAGTGTGTGTGAAGAATACACTGTGGGACTGATATGCCATGATCCAGGTCGGGGCAAAGGCAGGGAGATTTGACACTCACGACAGACATAGCAATAAGTGCGATCTTTCGTTTTCCGTTTTCAAACCCTTTGCAGTTTTGAAGAAATCGGCACTGACTTTTGTGTGCCGGATCTTCATTTTCGGTTATTAATACAAAAGTGTTGGCTGGACCAGTTTCAAGTTTTCTTTTCGATTTTTTAAAAACTTATTTCATTTATATATTACTCAAAATAAACGAAATTTTATTTTTTTAAAAATCACAGAAAGGCTGTGCGGTCGCAGCAGGGCTTAAAGCAAAGTCAAAAATTGACAAAAACAAAAAAGTTGTATGTAGCAAAACCTCGCCTAAGAAATAATACCCAAAGGATACAACAATGAAACACAAACTAAAAGGCCATTTTCTGTCTTCCCTTTTAGTTTGCCTTTCATTGTATCGTTTGGGTATTATTTCTTATGTGAGGCTTTGTTACATACAACTTTTTCTTTTTACCAATTTTGACTTCAAAATAAGCGACCAGCAGTTAAAAAGCAACAGCGTGTTTTTCTGTAATTTGCAGACAGTTGAGGAGTGTCGAAGTGAAGCATCTACGATTAAGGATGGGCCTGACACCAAGACAAAGGATCCGTGTAAATCTGACTACTTTTAGAATCACAACTTCGCTAATTCATTACTGAAAATGCCATGGGGGGAGGGGGGGGGATTAAGGTTAGGGTTAATGACACAAGCCAGGCAGAGATCACATAATATCTCAGAATGATCCCAACCGGGAAAGAAAGGCCAGCTGTACGTGTGGTCATTCAGTGTGAGTGTCCAGTGACAGTCTGGCCAGACCCTACACGCAGCCTCAGGCTTCTCTAATCCTATTATCCTGTCCCTGAAACGTTAGCAAACGTCCATGAAGTTTGTACGCCTAGCGGAGCTGGAAGGGGGCGGGGAGCCACGAACTTATGAACTCTATAAATTGAGGAGGAGGGGGGGGGTGTTCTGCGAGAGCGTGCGCATACTTTTCAATTATGTTAATATATGATAATAATATATAGAATTTCTATGGCGCATTTCTAATAAAATTATTACCCAAAGCGCTGTACATTGCATCAATGATTCATGCATACACTTTCCAAATCTCAACTAAAACACGTACTCTCATCCATACACACTCTCAGTTTCACACACACAGACGCTCTTAGTCATATAGCACTAGGTTATATAATCAATCAAAGCATCAAAGTAATACAGAATAGAATTTTGAAAATTTAACAGTTTCGGAGGAAAAGGTGCTGTTTTACGCTTTTCTTAAAGCTTTCAAGATTCGGTGATTCACGGATGTTCAAGGGTATCTGGTTCCAGATAAAAGTTCCAAAATAACTGAAGGATTTATGGCCTATAGTTATACCCTATATACCCTTTATTTACTAGACATGTTTTACTTCATCAAATTCATAACTAGACTTGATTTTTCTACATGCAGTATACCATCATGGCTGGAAATGGGCATCTCAGCATGTGTTTACTATTTCCTTGCTTTTGTGGAGGGTGGGAATATAGGCCCACTGTGGATATCGGCAATTTTAGTTGTAAGGACCGACGCATAACCATGACGATGATAGCATTGATTTTGATTCGTTAGCTGATTTGCACTGTGAGCATTTCAGGCGTCACGAACCAATCGGCGGTGAGCTGAAAAAAAGTTCACCCGCCAGAGAAGTCGCCAAAATTGAGAGTGCATACTTTAGAGATGGCCCCTAGCCATACAGAGGAAAGACGCATGCATGACTCACAGCGGCATGAGTAATGGTCATTTTCAAGTCACTCACCTTCTAAATCATTGTCACAAATCCCAGACTGGGAGATGTAATAAGTTATGACAGGACAACAATCACGAACGAACAAGTTTAACACTTAACAGAACAACCCATCAGACTCACACATTTATTAAACATAATTATCCAGATAATAGCGCAATTACATACATTATATTATTGAAATTAACTGCCGTACAACGGCCTTATTCTCACATGCACTCTTCCTCGGATCCACAACCCGGTAGTTACTTCCTAAAGGCACTTCGGCCTCAGCCTCTCCCCTCAGGGTCTTAATAGCACATTAATAATTCACTGGCACCGCAGTCTCTCAATATCACCTTCCTATTGTCATACACCTTAGCATTCCACTAGCACCTCAGCAGGGCAATAGCACATTATCATTTCAATAGCCCATCAACATGGCAATAGTACATTATCACATTCACGCTCATATCTACGTCCCTGTCCGTGGCCAGACTGCCACGACTTTATGTGCCTCTACTGTCCTGCACCGACAGCCTCACTCTTGGCCTATGTGTGGCCTCCGGCCCTATGCTGGCCTATCCCCTGTGCTCCCGAGGCGGCTCTTTGGCCCGTCCCCGACACCTACAAGAATAACATTACATTGGTACAATACCCTACCATTTCTATTCACTCCACCTCTCCTTACAACCCATGAAGCGTACACACAATAGTTCACCTTTCACTCACCAACATCTTACGGTAACACACCTCCATCGGAGTACACACTACTCACTCGCGCTACAAATCCATGAACTCAACTTTCATCTATCGCTCATGGCGCACATTGCTATATCGAATATCAAGGACTTCCACATTCCTCACATATACTTATTTACATCATGGTAATAGACGAATATAATATAATACATCAATCATAATTATCAATCAACGTTCTACCTACCAGTCATCACTGGAAAGACTCTCTCACTAGTCTTCTGACTGCTCCCCTTATGTTCGCCCACTGGGCTTTCTCTTGCGTCCGTTCAGTAGGACCTTCTAACTTGCAGTGATAGTAATACAGCGCTTTCGCCTCATTCAGACCCCCCACCAGTCATAACAGCACGCTTTAACTTACTTGTCTACGTGCGTTAATTTTACTCTCCTCCTTTCCCCCCGTAATTATTAACTATCGCTCACCCCACTCGTGACAATCATTATTAATAATTAGTTGTGGAGAAGTTGGCAGGACGACGTGTTACTCGTGAGTAACAGATTGCGAAGGTTTTGATTAAACTCTGGTCTGGATTGTTCAATATCTCAGTGTACGGTCCTGGTCGCTAGGACAGCTGGGGCCATGTGCCGTGAGGACGCTCAGGGGCAGAGCATTAAGTGCGTGCCCTCGATTTTGAAGATATTTTGCACACACTTCCCCATCTCATCCCACCCCCACCGCCCTCCCCTCGTACGTTTTTCATACTGTTGGCTTCAATCCCACCCCTCCCCCAATTCTCCATCCCCACCCCACCCCCTTTTCGAGCGAACGGCCATTTACATGTCGTGTCCGTAATAAAACTGTTCCTTAAGATATATTATAGCCTGTGTTTGATTTTTATAGAGTCCTACGGTCTATTCTGTTGAAAGAAATAATTATGTCAAACGTATTAATTTACTGCCGTGACCCGTACACTTCACAGACCCCTCCCCCCCCCCCCCCCCATTCGATGTGCGTTTTCCATGCGCTGGTAGCAACCACCCCCCCCCCCCTGTGAGTGTAAAGTTGTGAATCGGGCGCCCGCTAGGTTCAGCAGTAGGGAATAATCACACTGTACCAGAGAGTAGAGATGTATAGAGAAATCTCACTTTCGCTAATCGCGAAACTAGGTCGGTGCGGTAAACAAGAAATTGAAGAATTGAAAGAGATCGCCTTCACCAAAGATAGTGTGCATATCTGTTTACTTTGGTTTGTTCATATTTTTGGGCTGACTGAAACTACTTAGAGCCGTTTGTAAGCTCTTACACCCCGTGGAAATGCACAAACAGGTATTTTTCCGCTACATGTTAACATTGGCTTCGCGGAGCCTCCCGTGTCTTGCAGAGCAAATCGACCAATAGTGAAGCCTCTCTATACATACATACTCTCTGAGTGTACTGAAGAAGAGGACGTATTATTATTTGTTTAATATTCTATCACCGCCCATTTCGTGTACTGGCTTTTCAAGAATTTGTTTTCATTTTACAGGATAGCGTTTAAAAGTATTGGTGACTTTTGCCATTTTTTGATGTGGCAAATATTATGTTTATGCTATCAACGTCAAAACTATGAAAGATACCGACGCATGACTTTGTGAAAATACAGATCTCGCAATGAGCTATGATAAGGTACTCACAACTCAAAAGCACCAAGATAATCGATACGCCAATATGTGAAATGGAAAACGTTCTGTACTCCACTTTAAATGCCATGTGAATGCGCAATTAAAATTCAATTACAGAAAAGTGGAAAGCTTTGTGAAGCACGCATTGTCACAAATCCCAGACTGGGAGATGTAATAAGTATGACAGGACAACAATCACGAACAAACAAGTTAACACTTAACAGAACAATCCATCAGACTCACACATTTATTAAACATAATTATACATATAATAGCGCAATTACATACATTATATTATGGAAATGACTGCCGTACAACGGCCTTATTCTCACGCACACTCTCCCTCGGATCCACAATCCGGTAGTTACTCCTAAAGGCACTTCGGCCTCAGCCTCTCCCCTCAGGGTCTTAATAGTACATTAATAATTCACTGGCACCGCAGTCTCTCAATATCACCTTCCTATTGTCATACACCTTAGCATTCCCCTCGCACCTCAGCAGGGCAATAACACATTATTATTTCCATAGCCATCAACATGGCAACAACATAATATCAGTTCACTAGCCTATCAACCTGGCAACAATATAGTATCTCATTCACTCTCATATCTACGTCCCTGTCCGTGACCTGACTGCCACGACTTTATGTGCCTCTACTGTCCTGCACTGACAGCCTCACTTCTGGCCTATGTGTGGCCTCCGGCCCTATGCTGGCCTATCCCCTGTGCTCATCGAGGTGGCTCTGCGGCCCGTCCCCGACACCAGTCATAACTGGAAAGACTCTCACTAGTCTTCTCGACTGCTTCCCCTTTATGTCCGCCCGATGGGCTTTTATTCACAGGTCCGATCCCTAGGACCTTCTAACTTGCAGTGATAGTATTACCGCGCTTTCGCCTCCTTCAGACCCCGCCCCCACTACTACTCACAACAGCACGCTTAACTTGCTGTCTACTGTGAGCCTTTCTTACTCTACACCCGCTCTGTAGCAATCCCCTTAATTGCACTCACTCCACTCGTGACATCATCCCCCACCCCAAAAAAATTAATGCAATTAATTTCAAATCGCATCAAGATGACTGTCAACGAGTGAGCGTGAGCAATACCTACACTAAAAAAACTGACCTAGCAGTTCCCCTAGTATATAAAATACCGAAATCAGGGGAAAATATGGGGATCAATATGGCCTGAAATATGCATATATGTGTCACATCATGAATAGCTAACTAACCACAATACTTAATACAGAATCAAAAACCATTCAACCTATCAACCATTCTTCATATCATATTTATGATGTCAATATTTTAAAGTCGACTTATTCACACAGATCCTGTCAATGTTCCTGTCCTCAGATGTATAAGCTCCTGAACTCTTGCCCTAGGCTCGACTAAGGTAGTCGGCGATATGATTGCTGGTTCCTGGAATTGGTTGAATAACGAAGGTGTACGGCTGCAAAGCCAATGCCCATCTAGACAAGCGTGGGCTGGACGAACGATTCTTCGACAAAAATGTCAGCGGCTTGTGGTCTGTCTGGATACAAAATTCTCGTCCCATGAGATAACGTCCTAGTTTCTGGACGGACCAGACAATGGCAAGACACTCACGCTCTATCACAGAATACTTTCTTTCTCTCTGCAATAACTTCCTACTGACATAACATACAGGATGGAGACATTCGTTCTTCTCCTGTAGAAGACAAGCGCCGACACCAGAGTCCGACGCATCCGTTCTGAGGATAAAATTAGATCGAAAATCGGGTAATATCAGAATGGGTGACGATGATAATGCTGTCACCAAATTATCAAATGATGTCTGACATTCAGACGTCCACTGGACCTTATCGGGTTGTCCCTTCTTAGTAAGGTCAGTAAGAGAAGATGACAAGGAGGAAAAATTTGGAATGAACTTTCTGTAATAATTTAAAATTCCCACTAAGCTTCTGACTTGTTTCTTTGTTTTAGGGATTTGCAACCCTACTAACTTGTCAATTTTTGTTTCTTCAGGTCTCTGAACACCTCTACCCACAATATGTCCTAAGAATGTTATCTCCGGACATGCCAAATCCATCTTTGCGGGTTTAGCCGTTAACCCAAAATGACGTAATCGTTGAAAAATTACTGTTAGTGTCTGAATATGCTCAGACCATGTCGACGTATGGCATGCTATATCATCAAAGAATGACACGACATTAGGTATGTCCTTCAACACCAATCTCATTAATCGTGCAAACGTCGCTGGCGCGTTTACCAACCCAAATGGCATGACCTTAAATTGGAATAATCCAATGGGCGTTTGGAACGCCGTGTATTGTTTAGACTCCTCAGTAAGCGGGATTTCCCAATACCCTTTCGTCAAATCTATCTTGGAAAACCACGTGGACCCGGCCAATGAAGCTATTAATTCCTCCTGAAACGGAATAGGCTCCCTATCGCCTACCGTTATAGTGTTCAATCTTCGAAAATCAATACAGAACCGCACCGATCCATCAAGTTTTTTCACGAGGACGATGGGTGATGAATACGGCGATGTTGATGGTTCTATCACATCTAACTTCAACATTGACTCAACTTCCTTTATGACTCTATCTCTCGAAGAAAAAGGCAGCGGATACGGTCTAAGAAATACTGGCTTATCCGAAGTCAACTTTATTTGGTGCTGGATCACCGTAGTGCGACCCGGCAAATCCGTAACAACATCCGGAAATGACGCTAATAGGGTCTCAAGTTCCCTACTCCTTGAACTCGTAAGGTCAGGGTTAATTTTTACGTCCCTGTAACCTTGTGTCGCAGTTAACTCCGGCAATTGAATTTGTAACTCTTCCTGCGCCTCGGTGTCGCTTACGTCACAGTCCGACTGGTCTACGACCCCCGTACAAGCAATAGAGAAGACAGTCTCCTCTGGTCTTGTCTGTGCACACAGATACTGCGGTCTCTCATAAAATCTCTGTAGCATGTTTACATGGAAAACCTTACTCGCTCCATCAATGTGGATAGCGTAATCTACCTTTGAAACTACTCGCTCAATAACATAAGGGCCTTTCCATGTCATCAATAACTTATTATGGTCCGTAGGTAACAACAACAGAACCTTGTCTCCTGGCTTAAAAATTCTCAGTTTGGACCCTCTATCTTTATAGTCTTTTGCTCTTTTCGAAGCGATACCAGAAGCTTCTTGTGCTATAGTGCGCGCTGAAGATAGTCTTTCTCTTAAATCAACAAGGTACTGAAACACCGAAATCTGCTCATCGTCTCCCGATGATGGCGACGTCATCATGTCCCGAAGAACATCAGTTGGGCCCCTCGGACTACGACCGTACATCATTTCGAACGGCGAGAATCCCGTTGACTCCTGCCGTACCTCTCTGTACGCGAATAACACTGCAGGGATATATCTATCCCAATCTTTAGGGCGATCAGCAGCTACCTTACGCAGCATCGACTTTAACGTCGAGTTCAATCTCTCGCACATGCCATTAGCCTGCGGATGATAAGGGGTGGTAGTGATGGGTTGTATGCTGAATAAGCGGAACAATTCCTTCATCATCTGCGACGTAAATTGCGCGCCCCTATCAGACAGAATTTGCTCTGGTATTCCTACCCTAGCGAAAATTGCAAACAACGCTTCCGCGACTGCCTCAGACGTTATGGTCCGCAGAGGAACCGCCTCTGGCCATCTCGTAGCATTACATATGACCGTTAAGAAAAATCGATTGCCCCTATCGGTCGCTGGGTGAATGGGGCCAACAAGGTCTATCGAGACCTTTTTAAACGGTTCCGAGACCGTGGGGATCTTCTGAAGAGGAGCCTGGGGTGTACGACCCTTATGCGTCGTCTTTTGGCACGCACTGCACGTCTTACAATAGACCTGCACATCTCTGTGGATCGATGGCCAGTAAAAATTTTTAAGAACCCTTTCTTTGGTTCTAGCTATCCCCATATGACCCGCTAATGGGACATCATGCGCCAAATGCAATACTGTTGCGATCAGCAACGCTGGCACAACGACCTGCTTTAAAATGGAGGACACCGTTACATACTTACGGAACAGAATGCCCGCCTGAACAATAAAGGAGGACGACCCGTTCTTATATCTCCTCGTTTTCTCGGTTCGCGCTTCCCCAAAACATGGGTTTAATGATGGATCCTCCCTTTGTAATCTCGCCAAGCGCTCTGGCGTGATATCTAGGTTGATCGCTGGCGTAGCCAAAGGTCTAATCTTATCTTTATCGGCTACCCGTCGGCGTGTTTCGACCGCGGCGCAAAAGTCAATACCCTTTGATTGCGACCATGCTTGCACGTTCTCATCGGAAGGGGAAACTACCCGTGATACATTCCCAATGATGAGCTGGGCGCCTGGAAAACAACCAACGACTGCTTCGACTTCCCCGCTAAGGAAAGGTGTATCTATCATTATTCTTGCCATGGGTAATTTCTCAATGGCCCCCGAAAATTGGATGCACGGGACAGTCTCACCTGTAAGCTGTGAATCCCGAATGCAGTCCCTATGCACTCCCACAACGGTAGATCCTGTATCTCGTAAAACCGAGACCGGTTCGTCCCCAACAAACCCCGGATAAACCCTAAGACCACCTCCTGTATGACATGAATTTATAACGGGGATCTTTCTCCCACAAGGTAAAACACCGGAAGATAATAACTTCTCACAACTGGGACACTTAGAATACTGTCCGCCTCCGTTGTCCGATGTAACGCACGCAGCCGCATGATGAAATTTATTTGGGGAACATGGACTGGAGCCACTGTCCACGTTCGCCGCTATCCTACCTGCAGGGCAGTTCACGCTGATGTGATCTGCTCTACCGCAGTTCCAACACTTCGCGGCCCTACACTCGCGCGAAAAGTGGCCCACGCGTCCGCAAGTCCAACACTCCGCTCCCTGTGCTGCTCTAGGCCTGGGTCCCCGTGACCCCTCGCGACCGGAACTAGAGTCCCTATGCCGTCGGTCATCGGCAAAGGTCACAACTCGCCCCCGGCCCTTACCGCGACCTAGCCCTCCTGCTCGGTCAAACTTACCGGATCCATATGCCGGTGATTGGTGATAGCCCCAATGCTGCCCCTGGCCTTGCCCGCTATAGGCACCACGCTGACGCGACCTGTCCCTAAGTCCTGCCGGCGACCCCTCGACAACGGCGACGTACCCAGCATCTTGGACGTACGCCCTGGCGACTGGTTTGGACGGATGCGCCGTACGGTATGCCTCCGCCAACTTAGACGCCTCCTGCACCGTCGCGGGTTCGTTCTCTTTCAGGAAAGCCACCAGATCTTTGTGGCACGACGCGTACAGCTGGTCACGGATCATTAAGTCTTTCAGTTTAGCAAAATCCGTGCCCACATGCGCCAGGTCTACCCAGTTCGCGAAATACTCAGTTAGTCTCGCGACGAAGGCAGCAAAGTCCTCCCTGGTATCTGCACGTGCTCGCCTAAACTGCTCCCGGAAATATTCCTCGGTACGCGCAAATCGGCGAAGCAGCAAAGCCTTCAGCTTATCGTAATCTTGCACGTCTTCGCGCTGTAGCTCTTTAAAGTAGGTTAACGCTCGCCCCTGCAATAGCGACGCCAGGTACGTGGCCCATAATTCCTTATTTTCCCCCCATTGCAATTGTGCGTTCAATTCGAACCTGTAAAGGAAGGCGTCTATGTCGTCCTTCCGGTCGTCGAACGTAGGGAGCTTAATCCTGACACCACCTTTATTGGGTACCTGCCGCTCAACTGTTTCTGTTGGCGCACTCTTTTTGATTTCCAACTCCGCTATTCTTACTCGCGCGTCTGTCTCCCGCTCTTGAGCTTCTATCTCCCTTAACTTTAATTCCCTTTCCTGTTGCTGAGCCTCTAACTCCTTCAACTTAAACTCTCTTTCCTCTTCCTTATCCTTAGCCTCTCTCTCCTGTTGCTGGGCCTTAGCCTCTCTTTCCTCTTCTCTCTGTCGCTCTTGAGCCTCTTTTTCTCGCTCTCTATCCTTAGCACGCTCATCGCGCAAATCCGCCTGCTGTTCTTTAATCCAGCCGCGTAGCTCCTCTCCCTCCAGGCCAAGTTCCTTACCCAACTTCATTAGTTGCTGGAGTTCCGCCATTTCACAGATTTATGGTTATGGTATATATTTAAAAAAACGGCTAACCTGTCGGTATGATAACTAACGACACGACCAGAGACCTGAGATCACACCAGATATAACAATACCCGGTTCAGAATACAATTCAGAAATATACCTTTACAGCACAACTAATTCTATATCTACAAAATGCATGCACTATTAATTATAAAAGAAAATAGAAACGACAAGAATGAAGAAATACAGTAGAAGGACCACAAGTACGTCAAGGACAACGAACCAGACTAGGACAAAGCTTCTACAAAAAAAAAAAAAAACTATAATGGAAAAAAATGCAACCTACTACGCCGATTATACTACACGGTACAAACAAGAACAGAGTCTGAAAAAAAAGAACGTATCTACAGATAGGGAGAAGAAGGACAAGAGAAACGTCTTCCTAAAACAACGAGGAAGATAGAACGCTACAATCTAAACAAAAATACAGATCCCTATAGAACTGTTCACTGTGATGAACGAAGTTCCAAATTTAGCCCACCTCCCGAAGAGGACAAACCAAGTTCACCACAGCAAACCCGCGCCACCGCCCGTATAATCAATAACGACAACAAAAACAGCAAAAACAGGGAAAAAGACAGATCAAAGGGACAGCCCACAATCCAGGGCACAAAATTTCAGCTTCACTTAACTTTGAATTTTGAGTTTAACTCCTCCCCTTAATCGGAGCTCTGGCTGCTTGTCTCCTCAGGCTGCACGCACACTCTGCAGAAATTTAAGTACACATTAATACATATTCATCAAAATACATGCATCAATACATATTCATAAATATACATAAATCATATCATGAAAATTCCATTCATCCCACGAACAAAGACAACAGCATGAATTCCTAGCACAACAGAAAAACAACTAGATATAACGAATACAGAATGTCAGAATGACCACAGGTAAACAGTGTCACAACGGACGAGCCCCCAGTGTCACAACGGACGAGCCCCCAGTGTCACAACGGACGAGCCCCCAGTGTCACAAATCCCAGACTGGGAGATGTAATAAGTATGACAGGACAACAATCACGAACAAACAAGTTAACACTTAACAGAACAATCCATCAGACTCACACATTTATTAAACATAATTATACATATAATAGCGCAATTACATACATTATATTATGGAAATGACTGCCGTACAACGGCCTTATTCTCACGCACACTCTCCCTCGGATCCACAATCCGGTAGTTACTCCTAAAGGCACTTCGGCCTCAGCCTCTCCCCTCAGGGTCTTAATAGTACATTAATAATTCACTGGCACCGCAGTCTCTCAATATCACCTTCCTATTGTCATACACCTTAGCATTCCCCTCGCACCTCAGCAGGGCAATAACACATTATTATTTCCATAGCCATCAACATGGCAACAACATAATATCAGTTCACTAGCCTATCAACCTGGCAACAATATAGTATCTCATTCACTCTCATATCTACGTCCCTGTCCGTGACCTGACTGCCACGACTTTATGTGCCTCTACTGTCCTGCACTGACAGCCTCACTTCTGGCCTATGTGTGGCCTCCGGCCCTATGCTGGCCTATCCCCTGTGCTCATCGAGGTGGCTCTGCGGCCCGTCCCCGACACCAGTCATAACTGGAAAGACTCTCACTAGTCTTCTCGACTGCTTCCCCTTTATGTCCGCCCGATGGGCTTTTATTCACAGGTCCGATCCCTAGGACCTTCTAACTTGCAGTGATAGTATTACCGCGCTTTCGCCTCCTTCAGACCCCGCCCCCACTACTACTCACAACAGCACGCTTAACTTGCTGTCTACTGTGAGCCTTTCTTACTCTACACCCGCTCTGTAGCAATCCCCTTAATTGCACTCACTCCACTCGTGACACGCATGTATGTTTCTAGTTGAGTAATTAGTCAATATTATGCCTTTTGTACTTTTACGTCTTTCTGACAAAGGATGATATTTCAGAAAACAAGCCCATTCAGTTTGCCAGGACATCTTTTGCTTTGTATACAGTTAGATGGAAAGAAAAGATGACAAGTCAGCTGACTACTAAATATAGTTTATAGCCTAATGTCAGGAGGATGGTGTGAGCACAATGTTCACGATTTGTCACTCTGGTGAATAGATAGTTGATATGAAATTGTCGATAGATGCAGGGTGCACAGGAAAGAGAGAAGGAGCGGAGAGAGAGGAAGGAGAGAAGAGAGAGGGAGTGAGAGAGAGAGAAAAACAGGGAGAGGGGGAAGAGAGAGAGGGGATGGAGAGAGAGAGAGAAAAACAGAGAGAGAGAGACACACACACACACAGAGAGAAGCAGAGAGAGAGAGAGAGAAACACAGAGAGAGAGAGAAAGAGAGAGAGGGACAGAAAGAGAAACAGAGAGAGAGAGAGAGAGAGGAGAGGGAGAAACAGGGAGAGAGAGGTGGAGACAGAGAGAAAGAAAAACACAGAGAGGGATTGAGAGAGAGAGAGAGAGAGAGAGAGAGAGAAGAGAGAGACCCACTGCCTAACAGATTGATGGGCAAATAGAAATGACCTGACATGACAAGCCCATAGACTTGCATAGGTCTACATTTTAAAAAAAAAATTTTAATCTCATTTTGCAGCAAAATGATTCTACATATGGACCATCATTATTTATCTAGAATCTCCAATAGTCTTTCTATATATAATTGTCGTTTCCATTTGATATTAAATCGGCGATCGCGCGGGGAAATAAATTGCTTAGGCCATTAAAACCGCTGACCAATCAAAAAAAAAAAAAAGAAACGTGGGAAAGTTCTGAATTTTAACTTAAAGACTGGAGAATTTTTAAGGGAAATTATGCAACTGAATGTAACACCTTATGAAGCCAAAATATACTACTGAGACCATCAGAGGAGTAAAGACCATTATTAGGCAATCTCTTGAAAAGTGTATTGACCAACGGCAGTCACCACGTTAATGTCAAGTTGCACGAACTAAACACTCAGCGAGCCTCGGGAAATGAAAAATGCATACAATTAGGAGACTGAACACGCCAAAACCCATTGTTCAACACAGCAAACGTATCCACTAGAACTCGTTTTCGTTTTCCCGCCAATACAAATACAGGTAGCAAACATACAGGATAATGTTACAACCGTTATTGTTATTATTATTCTATTATTTCATCAAACTACTCCCCATCCCACCCCATTCCGTGCCCGTTCAGAAAGAAGAGGTGAATGAATTTGGCTCGGCTACAGCGTACTGACGCAAATGGAGATGTGTGACGTCATTTCTTCTCAACTAATGAATTTTTGGTGTGTGTGTATACGGACGTGAGTGAGTATTTTCTGTGTTGGGGTGAAGAGGTCAAGAGGAAAGCATAATATTTTGGCTTTCAAATAACTTGCAATTTACGAGCAAAAAAAAAAATTTAAAAATGTCAACACTTCACCCGTTCGAAATCAGCACCCAGATTACTCACAGAAAGCATGCCCAACCAACAGGAATAATACCCAAACGATACAATGCAAACTAAAAGAGAAGACAGAAAATGTGCAATATTTCGGCTTTTTCTTTTTCCCCAATTTTGACATAGCTTATAGCCCTGCTGCGACCCCCAGAGTTTTTCTGTGGTTTTTATAATATTTTGTCATCAACCAGCAAGACTTGCGGAAGTTTTGAAACTGTTCTCAAAATTCCGTCACTTCCATATGTATTTTCAGGCTCGACCTAAAAGCCAAATGCATTAGGCTAAGCGCACCCATGCCAGTTGCTGTCGTGTCTTAGTTTCGTATTCCTGTTGTGCCCGTGTCTCATTGTGCGCAACTTCATTCACTGGCTAACATTTTAAAAGTACGACGCAGCTGTAATACGACTTTGGACGCAACGAAGTCGCATGTATGCGCTTAGCCTTTACAATTCAACCTATCTATTTCTCTACAATAACACGATTTACCGTGTCTCAATCTCTTTCTAGCAGCGTCTTATTTTCAGATCATCTTGAGTTTCACAGTACGGTTGTTAACAAAATGCATTACCTACATTTGGAAAGAGGGTTTACGCATGCGTAATGAAGAGACTGCACCTAAATGTCCGCCTATCTTCTAATGTTACGTTAGTCATCTCGGTTAAATTCAAGTTGCCCACTTAACAAATTAGTGGGTCTGGTCGAAAGATCAAGAATCTGTTCACTTTTTGTGTGAAGAAAAAAATACGAAAAAAAAAAAAGTTAGAAATTCGGAAAAACACACTATATACCTGCAATTACATGAACAGCTTAAAAATGATTTATAAAACGCATCAAAAATTTGTCTGGAACAACAACAACGAAGAAAAAAAAAAAAAAAACTCACATCTCATCCGTGGGCTTTTTAGTGAGAATACAAAGTCCAGCACCATTCACAGATGAACACAACTACGCCTGCAACAATCAAATTGTCAATGGAATACTGGAGGTGGTTGCCGGTGAATCACATTCACACTATGTGCGCTACTGCTGGGCTAAACGTGGCCCGTGGATAGATCGAACTTGGGCTCTCTGCCATCAGTCACGTTTGGGCGCGACTCCATTCGGATACCACAAGCTACCAGGCCGCGAAATGTCGCACACCGGCAGAGCTCCCTGTTGCTGCTGGGCAGAACGCGCAACGCATGACAAAGTGAGTAACGCCCAGCAGATCACTAATGAAATAAAAAAAGGGGGGCAATATTCCCACTATCGAAGCTACAACATGATAAATCTGATCACAAAATAAATTATGCTTACGGTTGTGATTTTATTGTTATTAACTATACTGGCCAGATGCCAAAACCTGCCTATCGGTATTATTTATACCCTCAGGTCGGAATTGTTCAAGGTTGCTTTGCACCACGGCAGTTCACGTGCACAGTAAATAATACTGACTGATACTCTCCAAAGAAGCAATGATTAGAATTACATGCCATCGGGCATGCCGTGTATAGGTTAGTGATCACCGAGTCTAGGAAATAATAAACTGTTTATTTATTCTTCCCTCAAAGAATGCACAATCGTTGCGTTCCACTTGACGTCACAGAACTTGCGCTCCTACGGATGTTTGATTTTGATTTCTTCTTCCGTCGGAAATTCAAGGTCATACTATTTGGCTCTCCCAAAAGTGCCCATGTTTCAGACGCGGTGCCACAAACAAAATATTTACGATGTGCGTGTTCAGCCACCATGCCAAAGAAAAAAAAAATAAAGAGCGGCCGTGCGAAATTGGGGGCGGGCATGCTGTGCAGAGCATCACGTCTAACAAATTTGGGTGACGTAAGCGAAACATACCAATTGCCAAGGGATAAATTGTAGAATAGAACTTTCGATTGGTATCACGTCAACATTTGCCTTGCATTCTTTTTTATGAGATTGGATAACAATACAGAAAAGCAAGAGGCTGAAACCAGTTTCCATTCATTTTAAAACAACGCTCAACTCTACTTGGAGAAATTATGAAACTTTAATCTTCAATTTGTTTCCTTTTAAAAGTTTATGCTGCCTGATCAAAGAATTCAAAACTATCATTTCCTTTATTGTTTGTCTTTTTTTTTTTTTTTTAATTAAACTGTTGTGAAGGTCTTTCTAACTAATAAAGATAATACAAATAATGCGCCTTGAAAAAGAGAGCAGGCTGATGATGAAATAATCAAGTGCATTTGCCATATTCTTGTATGCCACATTTTGCCGATTTTGAGGTTTTGTCATGAAAGAGGTTCCCTCACGCCTAATTTAATCTATTATATATTTCAGTAACTTCCAACCTTTGGCATGACTAACTGACCAAACTATACACCCTTCAGGCCTTAAATTTGGCAAGAAGGTAGCAATTGAGATAAGGAAGATGATGGCTATAATTAAAAGTTGTTTACTTCAAGCATGTATATTTTAAAAAATATAACAATGTTTATTACTCTGTAACATCTGTATTTGTGCATGTTTGTTTCGTAATATATAGTACCGCGTATGTCATAAAAAGTAACCGTATCAAGCGTTCAGTTTGGTACATAGTGTTCTGGTGCGCATGAGTTCTGAAGCAAGACTGTAGTTTATTATTTTTATTATATGCGAAAGAGAGAGAGAGAGAGGGGGCGGGGGCACATGATTGTTTATTCCGGGCAATGCCCGATAGGTCATTTAGTTATGAATAAGTGGCATTCAAATCGGCTAAAATCTTTTCAAGCTATGTGTTTGTGACGTAATGTTTTATGCCTTTTAGCCCTTTGGTCAACCAAACTTCAATCCTCATTTTCTCAAAAAGGCAAAAATGCACATTTATGGCAAATACGCGACGAGTGTCACAGTTTGAATCACTGCTTACGCTCAACATCAGTATCATAATTCAAATCACAGGATATACATTATTCAAATCACTGGATACGCTTGTATCAGTATCACAACTCAAATCAGCGGATACGTTCTCTGCATAAAGATGAACAAAAAAGTATGTTCCCAACTCAGAATAAAACAGCAAAACAACTTAACAACACTAACGAGAAACTTACTCACGAGTCAAAAAAATTCGAACAATATCTAAGCAAGTGTTAAGCAATGTTGCTTGAAAAAACTTGCCACACAGACCCAGTGGCACTTGGGTAAGCAATGCCAAAGACAACGTGAAGAAGACACTCGAGAGGATACACCGAGTACCACTGGCCAGCGGTCAAAGGAAATAAATACCGTTGTCAGTCACAGGGTCCAGATCCCCGTCTGCAGTTTTGGGGGCCAAATATTGCGCTCCCACCACAACTGAGCACATTATTAGCGCCCTTGTTCCCAAAACATAAAAGAGGGAGGGGGGGGGGGAAGCCAGAGAGCAAGGCAACGCAGAATGAGGAGTTTTGAGATGGGAGTGAGAGAAAAAGGAGAAAGTGAGAGAGGGATCAATAAAAACAGCACCAGCCACAACAATATGTGCCAGGGGACAATCTTCCTGGCAATTCAACGAATGAACAGCGGTGAGGGCTCTTCCGTGGATTTACGTGGCTGCTCTTTTTGTCTTCGGAAATTGCCTGTGCTGGAGGAGCACTTAGCCTACATTTAGCTCTGCAGTGAAGAGTTACATGACTGTGGTATGGTGACATCCATGAAGTACGTGCCCTCGATCTGGACATTTTTTCTTTTACCTCATCTCCCCGTGTACGCTTTTCATACGCTTGCCACCCCCCCCCCCCCAACCCCCAACCCCCAATCCCACCCACCCCCATCCTTGTACGGTCATTATAAGCCTAATGGTGAATGTCCACCATATGACCTTGACATTCTAAGATTTGAGTGGCATTTTTGCCCGGACTATTTGCCTGTTTCACTCGATATAGTCATGGTTTTGTTTATAATCCAACAGTTTAATTGGCAACAAAAGGGAAATAAAAGCAAACTTCTTAATTCTTTAAAATCTTTGAAAAACGCATATTATATACGCTCGCAAGAGCTTTCCTTCCCCTTCCCACTCCAGCATGCGTACTTACTGGATGGCCCCAATGTGAATCAGTGAGAGCATGCAGCAAGTACACACACGTACATTGGCTCACCCATCGATGTAAACTAATATCTGTCACCTAGTGCAGTGCTCACTCTCTACGACAACACAATAAGATATCTATCTATACACCTTCTTCTTGATCTATCGGTTTGCCTATCTTTGAATGCTTCATTTGCTTTCAGCGTGGCGAATAGCATAATAATGATAATTATTTTGTTGTAAACAGATGGTTTTAGCCACACTCTGGTGATATGTATTATTCATCGTATCCTGACAACATGCTGCATGCTGTATAATTACCAAAACGCAGAGAATAACGTACATGCACTTGTGTCTGTTTCTATGCTCACTGTACGTGTTCAATACAACATTTACTGTTCTATCTTCAGTGTGTTTGTTTGAAAACTCGAGCCACCTTCCAAAAATAATTCTTGGAGTCTTGCCTTTGTTAGATCGAGCTGGATACATTGGCGGGAAACCTTGTTAATTATAATAATAGCCACATTCAGGATCCCTGGCACTTTTGTGTTTTTTTTTAATTAAATAGAAGTAACAGTAATTCCAAATGAGTGAAAAAGAGAACGACTAGACTAAAAGAGACATGGATTTTTGTGAGCATGAATTTAAGAAAGCAGGGGAGATAATGGTTTAAAGATGATCAGAAAATAAGCACGAAAATAGCAACATCTTAGGCGTTCTAAATCTATTGTCATGGAAATTTGGGAAGTTGAACTCTTGCCCTGCAATACTTCAGAGAAAAGGTGGGGCCATTGGGAGTGCATGATTGTGCCTAGTTGGTGCTGAGAAAAGAGGGAGCAAAAGAGAGAAGACAAACAAGTTAGAGATCAAGGCGGGGATCGAACCAGCGGCGTCTGGCGACGGCACCAATCAACTTGCCAGGAAGAATAAAACTAACTATCCTACCCGTTCGGCCATCCCGTCGCTCTAATAAAAACAGAGATGATTGCACCCGAGCTGACGAAGTCTCCTCCTACTGGTTTGAGTATTAGTGCACAATTCGTGCTATTTCTCGGAATACTCATATAATATAACTGCGATAGGTTTCACAGTTTTATATAATTATATATTATCTATTTTTAACCAGCCATGTTTCCCGCATTTCGTCCATCGTTTTTGCGAGAATGGAATAATATCGACGTCAGTGCTTTGCATTTCGAACATTCTTTCGAGTTCGATTAAAGTTGGGGTTTGAGGATTTAGGTTGTTTTTTGTTTTGTTTTGTTTTGTTTTTTAAACAGCCCTGTAAATCTCCTCGTTGTTCAATAAAATTAGATATAAAAAAAAATATATTGTCTGTCACGAGTGGAGTGAGTGCAATTAAGGGGATTGCTACAGAGCGGGTGTAGAGTAAGAAAGGCTCACAGTAGACAGCAAGTTAAGCGTGCTGTTGTGAGTAGTGGGGGCGGGGTCTGAATGAGGCGAAAGCGCGGTATTACTATCACTGCAAGTTAGAAGGTCCTAGGGAGCGGATCTGTGAATAATAGCCCATCGGGCAGAGATAAAAGGAAGCAGTCGAGAAGACTAGTGAGAGTCTTTCCAGTTATGACTGGTGTCGGGGACGGGCCGCAGAGCCACCTCGATGAGCACAGGGGATAGGCCAGCATAGGGCCGGAGGCCGCACATAGGCCAGAAGTGAGGCTGTCAGTACAGGACAGTAGAGGCACATAAAGTCGTGGCAGTCAGGCCACGGACAGGGACGTAGATATGAGAGTGAATGAGATACTATATTGTTGCCATGTTGATAGGCTAGTGAACTGATACTATGTTGTTGCCATGTTGATGGCTATGGAATTACTAATGTGTTATTGCCCTGCTGAGGTGCTAGGGGAGTGTTAAGGGGTATGATAATAGGAAGGTGATATTGAGAGACTGCGGTGCCGGTGAATCATTAATGTACTATTAAGACCCTGAGGGGAGAGGCTGAGGCCGAAGTGCCTTTAGGAGTAACTACCGGATTGTGGATCCGAGG
This sequence comes from Onchidella celtica, assembly GCA_963931925.1. Taxonomy (NCBI): domain Eukaryota; kingdom Metazoa; phylum Mollusca; class Gastropoda; order Systellommatophora; family Onchidiidae; genus Onchidella; species Onchidella celtica. Next base: position 5,224,332 of record OZ007567.1, read on the forward strand.
GAGCGTGTGTGTGAGAATAAGGCCGTTGTACGGCAGTCATTTCAATAATATAATATATGTAATTGCGCTATTATATGTATAATTATGTTTAATAAATGTGTGAGTCTGATGGATTGTTCTGTTAAGTGTTAACTTGTTTGTTCGTGATTGTTGTCCTGTCATAACTTATTACATCTCCCAGTCTGGGATTTGTGACATTGTCAGTCTCGGATTCGTGTACCTGGCCAGAATAATCTTTTGGAATTTGTGTGACCATTCGGTTCAGTCAAAATCTCCCATTGCTACAGTACTAAATTGTGCGGAACACAGAAGTGTGTGTCCATCTTGAACGGGAAAACCGCTTGTGAGTGAGTCGTGGGTACTCAGCAAACAGTACTCAACGCAGTGAAGTGCACATACATTGAACTCTTTACATGTTTCGCACAGTTTGTGCACTGTAAGAATGTTTTTTTTTCTTTTTTAATTATTCGGTCTGGTGATAATTTTTTACAGAGTGTAAAAAAGCGAACTCGAAATCAGGCTGCTACCTAACAGATATACTGCCATGTCTACAAGGTTTAGTGTGAAATATGAGGATAAATCCAATAGACAGTTTTCGGGAATATCGATGCTGATCCGGCTCATTCTAAAACACACGCACTATTTCAAAACACTACTAAATCTGGGATTTACGGTCTTTTGTTAACGGAAATGGTATTTCAATTGACTGTTAACGAAACGGTGACTACACATTACCCTGCCAGGTCTTCTAAAATTGGGTATAAATCAGTCTTAAAGCAAGCCCTTCCTGATAATGGTCAGGTTATATTGCTATCGTGAAAATAAAATAAATGAATAAATAAATAGTAGCGGGAGTATTCATTGTGGTGTGATGAATTAAATATTTAAATAAATAAGTGAATAAATAAATAAATAAATAAATAAATAAATAAATAAAAAGGGATTTATAAATTTTGCGAAAACTTATTCATTTTACTTGTTTTCTCTTCGAGATGGAAGAAGATCTTTGTAAGGGCCCCAACCAAGACTGTTGTCCCTCAACTTGTCTCTGCGAGGCTGATGAATATGACATTATGTAACAACCCATGCTGAGGTTATAACTTATAAACATTCAAAGAAAGGGCAGCATTCAAGAATCCAAAGCCACAATGTCCCTTGAGAAATGTTATTGTATGATTAGCCAGGGTTTCCCCCAAATACAACCCATTAGCTCTATTCTCCATACAAATCACCAATCATTGTGACGGGAACGCCAGCTTGTTACAGTGCTGTGCTGCGGTAAAACGCAGCATACGCCGATCTAGGTCAAATTCAACTTCTAACAACACCATTTTATAGAATGAAACGTGTTCTATCTTTCTATCTGCGTTACCATTTGTGCCACGTATAGTTGATTTAGGTAATCGTAAATTAATAACTGCAACAAGAAAAAAACAGCTGCGATACGACTTCCTCAAGTCCTCCATGTATCTTCTGCCTATCTGATTTGTTCAAATCCTCAAACTCCGAGTCCCTCCCTCCTACCCAGTATTTTGTTCAGTGTTTTTTCTGTCCGTTCATGTACAAGGGACCCCAACACACACACATACACTCACACACAGACACACATGAGCTCAAACGAATAATCATACATAATTATACATTCACATATTCTCAGATACAAACCAACTACAGGCCTTACACTGCCAGTACCACTGGCAGATAATTTTTCTGAATTATGACGTAACACGTCATTGCCAAACGAAGCAGTCTCCCTGCCTTCCTCTCTCTCTCTCTCTCTCTCTCTCTCTCCTCTCTCTCTCTCTCTCTCTCTCTGAGTCTGCGTGTGTGTGTGTGTGTGTGTGTGTGTGTGTGTGTGGGTGTCAGGAAATCAGGAAATTTCCCAAAGATTGCCATACACCAACTAATGCACAACACGAAATGTTTTATAAAAGTTTCGTCTCTTAATTGATCTTTTGACGCCTTATGTACCATTACGACATCTTAGATCATCTGCCGACTCTAAAAAGTTTAAAATTCCTAAGATGTCCCTCAAGACCACAGGTGAAAAATCTTTTTCTTATCAATGGGCCTCAGATTTGGAATTCTCTGCCTCAGTCTTTGAGAGAGATTAAAAATTTTATGACATTTAAACATCAGCTGAAGTGTCATCTTTTCACACTCTGATTGTCCACCAAGCTTTTGATTTTCCTGAGTACCGTATGTCTGTGTATTGTGTGTGTGATTTACTTGATGTTAGTGTTATAAAGCGTTTAGAGACTTGTGGCTAATGGGAAAAAGCACTATCATAAATGCTATGTATTATTATTGTTAATTTCATTTCCCCCTCGTATGGTCATTTTCCGTAGCATGGCTGTGTACTCAACGTTCGTTGTGTGTTATAAATTAATTTTGTTGTGTGGAACAAAAGGTCTCTTTAAAAAATCAAACATGCCTGTTACTTCCCTTAAGTTTACACTAAAAGCCCCTGCCATGACAGGTCCTATGTTAAAGTCACGTTGTTAGAGCACTAGGGGATGAAAAAAGACTATACTTTGATTTAGTCGCGTGGGGAGGGGGGGGGAAGGGGGGAGGGGGAGGGGGAGGGAGGGGGGAAAGGGGGGAATAATCAACAGTCACACAAAATCACTTACATTAAAGAGTAATAAAAGGAACCAATAATACAGATAGTGCTGGAATATGTCTATATCCCGCCTATGTCACAGAGTGGACTCATATGGCTCTACAATAAAATAGTAACAGTTCTCAGCCCCTCCCCCCTCTCTCACTCTGTCTCTCTCTTTCCCACTGTTTTTCTTTCTCTCTCTCTCTCTTTCTCTCTGTGGTGCTGTTTGTCTGTTTGTTTGTCTGTATCTGTTTTGTGCAATTACAATTTACTTTCACGCTTTACCAAACTTGGCGTATAAAGCTGAAGGGAGACACTATCAGTCGGCAAGGATCAGTAAACATTTCCTTTACAGGATTGAAGTTAGTTCTGTATTGAATGTTTCAAAATATGAAGAAAAATTGCTCAATCTTTCAGTAAACAGAATTCATACTACGATATGTTTTTTTCTTTGTATACTCCTTTAATCTCATTTGGGAAATGTGCTTTATTGTCATTCCAGCCCAGTTACTGGAGCAGGCACGTCATCGCCACATTGCAGCGCCAGTCGGCGGGTTTTTTTTGTGTGGGGGGGGGGGGTGGGGGGAGAATGGTTGGGATACATTTTATTTAATATTGCCCAGGCAGCCGCCTGTTCGGCCTGCTCTTCTCGATTTCCAACTGCCTAGGTATCTTTAACATGCGCAGCGTGCACACGGGCCCTCCGAGTTTTTCATCCTTATCCGAGAAGTCTAGGTGCTCCATATTACCTACTAATGTACTATAGGATCAGGGACAGAAAAGTATGAGAAAAATCCTAAAAATTCCGACATGCCTGCAACGACCGGGGCCGGAAAATACCGAAGACATCATTTAATTGTTGTAAGAATTACGTGCAATGAAATAGAAGATGCGGACGCAGGTGTTGTGAACAGAAATATTTAATTATAATGATTGTCTCAAATGTATGCCCTTTACATAAAGCCTTCATTAGAATAACATTTTCATAACGGAGGCAACCAACAGAGCTAGCTTCTGCCAGACTGCACGATGAAAAATACACAACAACAAATAGATAATTAGTTTATCAACAACTGGGTCATCCATTTTTAGTTTCGACAAGCAGCAAAGCCAAAAAGCTGATTAAAAACAACAACAACAACAACAACAACAACAACAACAACAACAACAACAACAACAACAACGACAACAACAACAACGACAACAACTAATCTGAACCAATGTAAAAAGAAAACAAAAAGCTATCGTGATGTTGATTGGAATGAAAGAAGAAACACGGCGATATAATGGTCTTAAGGATGGGTTAAAAAAGACAGAGAGGAGGGGGTAAAAGGACAAAGCGATTACATTATGTTCCCCTAAAAAGCATTTTATTCAGATATTAATGACGTGGAAAGCTGCATTCTGATAGATAGGGCCTATTATCTGCAATATGATAGAAAAATTCGGGTAGGCCTACTCTAGGTTTAGCTTAGACCATCGGCCACACTGTCTGGCATAAATTAAACAACAACAACAACAAACAAACATGGGCCACAGTGGTCTAGAAGCAAGGTGCTCGCCTCTCAAGCCGAGGGTACCGGGTCCAAATCCTGGTCGATGCAGGCGTGTTGGAATTTTGGGATTTTTCTCATATTTTCCTGTCACTGATACAATGGTAGGTAGGATTCAGCGCCTAGTCTTCTCAGATAAAGACGAAACATTCGGAGGTCTCATGTGCACGTTGCGCATGTTAAAGATACCTTGGTAGTTGGAAATCGTGAAGAGCAGGCCGTACAAGGCCACTGCCCGGGCAAAATTCTAAGAAAAAATCAATCCCTACCGCAACAAGAAAAATAAAAATGTAAATGGTGTAAATGCTAAGGGCAGCGAACCTCCTAAAATAAAGACACAAACAAGCAAAAAAAAAATTGAATGTTTAATGCAAAAGATGTCATCCTGATAAAAACCAAATTATACATTCCAGGAATGAGAACCCGTTTAAAAAGCGGAGAAAGTCAAAACATGTCTAGGTATAATGGCAGCAGGCTATTGAAAGTAAGTGTCACAAACAATGATTACTCCCAGTCATTTCCGTTTGGCCGGTCAGCTTGCACCGGAAGCAGCGTTACCAGATTGGCTTTTTATAAATCAAATTCCAGGAATATGGCTCTTTTAAGGTGTGGTTGGGTCAGAGAATTCATTTGGATTTTTCCTGGCTGCTAATTACCCGCAAGTACCATCCTTTTTGTCCTGGCTGCTAATTACCCGCAAGTACCATCCTTTTTCTAGAACATTTCCTTTCTAGGAAATTATATGTTTTGATCAGTTACATGAACTTACGCCATGATTTTTGTCACTAATTGTCAAGAAGCCGCCAACCGACAAGGTTAGTGTCCAGTTGACACTGGATTCTGCTGTTTTTTTGAAAGACTGTCACTGACCTTAGGACTCCCTGTACACATTGCCGTTTTGAGCAGTGAAACATATAAGGAACTGTCCACCTCTGTCTTTGTTTACCTAATAATAACCCCAGGCAGCAATGGTGTAGTTGATATCACTCAGTCTATTAGGGAGGATGGTAGTGACCTGGCTATGAAGCTTTTCATGTAGTGTTTGTATGAAAAGGAGACTGAGATTTGTTTGGTTTCTTTCTGGCATTTTTGTAGTACTATTTGGCTTAAATTTGAAATTTCAATCTGGCAACCCTGACCGGAAGCTCCATTCGCATGGCCTTAAAAAAGTGAACTTGCACATGAAGATCTTGCCTAGATCTGGTTGTATTAGTAGTACTATTACTGAATACAGATAATTCATAGGACTAACCCTTTTGCATCATCTTGAAATATATTCTGTGACAAAGTTAGTGGTGGGTATTTTATAACAAACAGAATGTCTTGTATGTTGTCTTTTTCAATCTCACTGAGCGAAGATTGAACACGAAAGGAACTGTTGAACAGGTCGTTGAAGTCGTCGTTGTCTTAGATCTAGAATATAGATCTAGATCTAGTCTATCTCTTCTAGATCTAGCTTGCAAATCCCGAATAGTGTAGGTAATAATGCACAGTCTACAGCAGTCGATCTTGAATTTGTTAAGGAATTAGACCTAGATCTAGATCTAGATCTAGATCTAGTTCACTATCACGACATCAGCTGATTATTCAGTATCTCATCTGGCAAGGCACTGGACTGACTGGAGCATTTTTTTTTTTGGATCAAATTCAAAGATTCAATCAAACTCAATGAAATGCAGCAAAGGTGCTACTCGTACTAGTTTATATGTTCGTAGTAGGCCTATTTTAGTATTTAGCCTAAATCCCACTGATGACTGATGTAGGCCTAGATTAGATCTGCTCTCCAGATCTACAAGTAGGCTACCCAAATACTGGCAATAGGCTAGGCCTTACTAATAATACTAGACTGTGTAAAAGTTTTAACAGCTGCCCTTGGCCTTAAATCTGCCAACATTGTAGGCGGATAATGCTCAGGTTTATCCGCTTATAATGTTTCCGGATAGGCCTACTGCCCAGGTTTATCGGCAAACATTATCGAACCACTGTCCCCCAGGGCCCAATTGACAGGTGAAGATACAAGAAAAAACAAACTGGATTTATTCCCTTATTGTTCTTGGATTTAAAAAAAAAAAAAGATTGATTCCTGATAAAAAAGACTTAGGCTATAGAGTCTATATGAAAAGAAAAACAAAAAACGTGCCGCGCTGAGAATCAAACCTCGGCCCCCTGACTGACACTGACAGGCAGAGATGTTAACCACTATGCTACTGAGAATCCTGAGTAATTGTGAGGAAAGTCTTACTAAATAAGCATGACCAAACCAAGAAACTCATATCAACGGATTAAACCTGAACCTTCGTTTGTATCCATTTAATCAATAAAATTCCAAGCCTCTCCAATTTCCATATCATTTTCAACACTTGCCAAGGCCAATACAAACGTTGATCACGCCGGGATGAACGGAACAAGGGAGGAAGATGGAGAAAGGGTTTGAATCGGAGGAGATGATTGACATTGATCATTGACTCGCAAATCCAGAATTTATGTTGGTGGATAAAAAAAATCCTAGGGGAAATTTTATCCGACAGTATCGGCAGATAAACACTTCAAAAGTTTTTAAACCTAGCAGGTAGAAAAGAAAGTTATATTTTATATTGTATACTATAGTAAATGTTACTAATGAGTAATAAAGCTCTGTATGATTGCAGTGACACAAGTCACAGGAATTTACTCATGCCATATGACAATGGTTACTTCATATTTTCATCTTCATAGTACCCTTCGCAATATGGTTGGATAAAATTCGAGAGATTTTTGAAGTGTTTGGGGGACAGTTTTCCTCCATTTTCCCCTGGCGTACTTTTCACAATACCTGGTAAACACATGCTAACATTCAAGCATAAATTTGTTCCAGGGATTAGATCTAGATCTACATCTAGTCAACAATAATAAACTGCACAGGCACTCGTGATCTGGATAGCCCGATATGTTGCGTTCAAAGTGAAAACCGAGCTGTTCATCTAAGGAATAGCAGAAATAAACTGATGAATGATGGGAGGAGTTCTATTTGAAACACACGGCAAGAATGATGTGTCAGTCCTCAAGGTGAAAGTTTTGAGTAATAGTTCATGCCTGGCGCGCTGATTAAAATATAAATGACAGAGATGACATTGGAATTTATTAATATTAATAATAATAATAATAATATATTGCATTTATATAGCGCCCAACCCCGTCGATGACAAGCTCTGGGCGCTTTAACAAACTCTTACACACACACACACACACACATACACAAAAGAAATTCAAAAATATTTACTATTGTTGCTGCCGAAAAACACCTAGCCTAGTTTGCAATGAGTAATGCTCTGTTCATATTTTTATCTTCACAGTACACGGGCTGTTCCTTCATCAGTACATGATGTGGTTTGACGAAATTGGAGAAATATTTGAAATGTTCAGAGGCAGTTTTCCTCTGTCATTTTTATTCTTTGTGCCCATTTTCATCATAATATCACCTGTTAGTCCAGTCAGCGCAGCACAAGAGTTTGGTGTGTACAGAATGCAGCAGTATGACTTGCAAGGATCATCATTTGGTAAGGAAGTTATAAATTTGTTTCTGAAAAGGAAGCGCATATCCGTACAACATGTTGTACGGATATGGACAGTGCATATCCGTACAATCCACGCAATTCGATGATGTAGAACACACACCAGAATACTATATTACTGACCTTGTTAATTTGCATAGTTTTTAAAATTATGAATCGGTTTAGTAGCAAAACAATCCGACTTCTGCTCGGAGATTGTGTGATCTGCTTAAGTGTACGTTGATCACCAATGGCTACCCCAACCCCTTTTCGCCTGATTAGTCAATCTGACTACTGCCCATTGATACAGACTGACTAGACCCTGACGCCCCCATGTCCATCTGACTATTCTATGTGTTGTCACTTTAAATTCGTGAACACCATACCAAGTTTTGTTTCAGCAAACCTTCACCAGTCGCGCTTTTGGTAAACATGTTGTACGGATCTGCACTGTCCATATCCATACAACATGTTGTACGGAAATACACTTCCTTCTGAAAATTTGAATTTGAATGTGATTCAAGGCAGATCTTACTCAACAGAGTCATGTTGATGTCAGTGATTTTCAGCATTGAATGGATGGGTGATGCAGCCTTGCTTTTTTTAGATGCCACTGGAACAAGACAAATTTTGAAGTTAATAAAAATACCTTTGTATTAACAAAGACATGTGAAAGCATAACTTGAAATTCCAAAGCTTTATTGGATGTGATAAATGGACCCGTGCTGGACTGTGCATCATTTTGCTTCTCTAACTTTTGTCAAGTTTATGATAACTTTTCTTTGCCATATTATTATTGTCTTTGTTCATAGTGTGTTTTGTATTCTATTCATATCTCATTTATGGTTATATCTCATTGTTTTTACCTGTACATGTTACATTACACCACAGGCTGCAAAAACTCCATTATTAGCATGGAAGCAAGAGCTATTGACTCTAAAATGCTAACTCGCCGCTGTGCTGTTGCTAAACTTCAAGATGTCACAATGCCCAAATGTAGAGATCTTATGACTCAGAATGCTGGGGCTCTTCTGGTGATTCTGCCACAAAATTTGACAGAGCTTTCTGTGGAAGAGAAACAGGTTTGATTTGTGATCATTTTAAATTACATCGTGTAGAGTGGAAAAATTGGTGTTGTCTAGAAAATGGTCATTAAAATGCTGCATGTCATAAGTCTAAGAAAAATGTTGGAAGTCTCATGCGAAGTAACTTATATTGCACCTATTTTATTTGACCTTGGGTAGGTTAAAGTAATGCCATAACTTAATTAGGACTTGTGTAAAATTAATTGCTTTTTTTTGTTACATCAAATTATTGCCACTTGCAGCTTTTTTATGTTTGCTACTGAAATTGTTGAAATGTGGTTGATTTGGTGAGGTCTGAGTAAGGTAATAAAATGACTTTTAATAGATCTCATCAAGTGGAATTCCATTCTGTCTTATTTGATCATTTGCCATAGGTTTATGGTTGGCGAGTCCATTTATTATGATTTTGGAGGTTACAAAGTGTTCACGTTTTCTTTCTTTCAATCCTACAGCATCTGCAAAGTTTGGAACAAGAGTTATTACAGGAGCCAACTTCAGTACCTGTGTACTTCACAGTGGAATCAGAATACCTCATGGACATTTACAAAGATGTTCAGGAGGGCAATGCTGGAGATAATGCGCCCACTGCATGGGAAGGTGGGATAATTTAACATTGTTCCTGTAATTGTTTTTGGTCATTTGAATTGGAGCCTGTGTGACTCTTTTTTTAAATTTATTTATTGTTTTGTAAACATCAGCTTTCTGTCGTGCAAGCGAGTTAGGTATTTTTAAAGGACTTTGTTTTGATTGTATCTGAAGCCAGTGTGACTTATTGCATTGACAAGTCTTTGATCAATTGAAGTATTCTTCCTCAGCGTAATCTGGCCGAGTTTTTGTTTGTGATGAGAAAAAAAAAAGATACTCATTTATTATGTGGTCATTTTAGATCACTGGCTGCTGTCATGGAATGGAACATTTTGTATTCTATAAAACTGAAGTATGTTTAGATTGTGGTGAAGATGGTGAAGTATTAACCCCCCATGCTGCACGAGGCGTTGAAATATGGCATTGACTTTCCAGGCGTTCACTCTACACGCGCATGTCATTGTCAATACGGCAAGATCAAGCTGTCTGCGCAGTGCGGTGGCCGTATTTTCAGGCATCAGGTCACTGACCTCTTTGAGATGTAACTACCGTCTTATTGCTCACTGTATCTCTTCTAAATCAAAGACATTGTGACAAGGAATTGTTAACCAGTGAACCACTGATCAGACTCACAAAGACTAAGCTTTCAAAGGCTCTCCCCACACTATCAAAAGGTGTAACATTGACATGTAAACTGTTTCTCAACAAATTTGCAATATTGTCTCATTTTCTTACAAGTTGGCCATCATCTAGAGTTGTCTGTATGATCTAAGAGCCAATTAGAAACAAGCTGTGAAATGACCTTTGCCCCAAATGCCCACATTGGTTCATTAGTATGTGTCAATCTGGATGAAACCATTTGTTTAGGCTTGGGAGGCGTGGCTAGTTATCATGCTTCGTTCTCACGAAAATTACAGCTGTCAGTTTGAAATCATAAGTCAGATCATTGGTTAGAGACCTAGAGACAAAGATTTCACTGGTTAATTCAATATCAAGCATGATAAGGCAAAGCAGGGAATGTTTTCATACCAATCAAATACAAATCAAACCAAGTGGACAGCAGTAGTGTGGTCATTGCACATTGGCAAGGGTCAGTACGACCCAGACAAGATTCCCCATATGGTCACTGACCGGTCAATGGGCTTTAAGGCATAGCACATGGGTTGTGGGTTAAAAATATAACTATTAGACTTTGGAGCATAAACAGATAAGGTTCATTCAGTGATAGACATAATATAAGTATAGGCCTGCAAGAAGCCTAAAAATTTCACCCTGTTTGATTAACTAATTCCACCAGGGCTGCACAAAGTTAAAAATGCAGCTTCTTAACAGTCAACAGGATTAAGCCTCTAAGTCTGTGTTCATGATTTGCAACTGAGAATTTGTTGGTGTTGTGATCTGATTTACCACTTTACAGTTATTCTTTTGAATGAATAATGGTTTGCAATGCAATGTAATTTTAAAATTATCCTTTGTTAATGATGTTCTTATCACCACGACAGCCTTGTTGAGTTCTGCGTCAGCCAATGGTTTCCAGCTTGTGCTGTCTGGGAGCTCCGCTGAGGCCTTGCCAGATTTTGAAATTGCCAATATTCAGGTAACTCATGTACATTTGTCTTAATTGCACTTAAATCATTGTATTAAATGTAAGTTTAACTTTGTCTTTGAAAACATTGGATCAATTTTGCGAAGTATACTTGATGAAGAAGTGCTTGTTTCAGTCAGTGATGTAGAGAGTATTTTTTAAAATGTGTTCTTGATGAATTTCATTGCAGGGGCGGTTGTCAGGCTATGGTATTGAAGAACAGCTGCCTACAATTGTTATCTCAGCACATTATGATGCAATGGGGATTGCCCCAGTAAGTGTTCATGGATGTATTTAATATAAACTCATGCTTTATGTTTAGGTTTTTAAGTAACTGCACTCCTATTGATCAAAATTGTACACACATTAAACAATACAAAAGGAATTATGCTTTGACAGAGGAAGAATTGAACTTGATGTAGGATACATAAACACGCAACAGTAGTAGCCTTGTAATGTTGGCCTAAAATTATGACCAAACGGGATTTCGCCCCTTTAGCGGGGCAGATTGGACTACCAGTAGGACAGTTTAAAAGTAGTGAGCATAGGAGAAGGTAAATTGTCTGGATTGTAATATTTATCTTTCTTTTGCAGGCTCTGTCTTTTGGAGTTGACTCCAATGGCTCTGGTGTGATTCTCCTATTGGAACTTGCACGTCTCTTCTCCAAACTCTACACAAATTCCCGCACCCATGCAAAGTATCCTTTAGTAGTGAAGATTCAAGCTGGAGAGCATTGACATTGGTATTTATTTGTCAAGTCAGTGCTGAGGTCAGTTTCAGAAAATTGGGTTTTTCTTTCTTACCGTTTGAATGCAGACATTCAGAACAAACAATTATCAGAATGTATGAAGGGAAATTAACCCCTTATCTCCTCTGCAGCTAAAATATATATAGCTAAAATCAAAACTGTGAGTGGACCATCTAAAACTTTTAAGTTTATGGAATTTAAAAAAGAATTTTCAGCATACGGCTGGGAAAAACAAAGTAGCAGTGGAAGTATTAATGAAATCAGGTTTGTCTATACTCAGGTTTGCCATTCACCTCATGTTTCTTCTAGCTTGTTGCCTGCTTGGCCACAAATTTTGATGCTAAGCCAAATAGTAGTGATAGGAAGGAAACACCATACAGTTTTGTACTTCATGGTGGAACATGATCTTTTAGGACCTTGCATGCAGTTGTGTGTTTGTAAGTGAAGGCACTTGATTGTTTTGAAATGAGCACAACGTTTTGAAAGTGTTTAGGTTTTTATTTTAGGAGGTTTCACTGCCCCTGGCATTTACACCTCACTTTTCTTCTTTGTATTTTTCTTTCCTTGTTTCTGTCTGTTTTTATGGTAGGGATTAGTTTTGCAGAATTTTGTCCAGGCAAAGGCCACGTTCGGCCTGCTCTTCTCGACTTTCAATTGCCAAGGTACCTTTAAGGTGCACACAGGCCCTCCGAGTTTTTCGTCCTCATCAGAGAAATTTAGGTGCTTGATCCTACCTACCATAGGATCGGGGACATTTTTTACCCTGAAAAAAAAATTCCGACATGTCTGCACTGACCGGGGATCGAACCTGGTACCTTCAGCATTAGAGGTGAGCACCTTGCCACTAGACCACCGTGTCCCTGATTTTGAAAGTGTGTGATAGTCAGTTTGGTGGGAAGGACAGTAAAATCCTTATTACCATGGTTTCCTGGGCATGAATTACAAATTTCCTGTTTGTCAGAAAAATTATAGCTTTTACCAACATTTTATGCCTCAACGAATATACAAGTATCAGTCCACTTAAAGTTGTTGGTAAAACAGATGTTAGAACTTACTTTTTTACCTGAATTTTACCAAACTTTGCTTAGGCAAAAAGGCAGAAGGCTTTTATTGTCATCATTCTAGTCAAGAGACCTGTGAAATGTCCCTTTGGATCCCAATATACTATACTATCAGGTTTGACTGCATCAGATTGTCAAGGATCACTCAGGTTGTTTACGAAGAACTTCTCACAAAAGGAACTTAACATTGCCAAAGATATAATCTTGTCTTTCTGTTGTCTGGTGGAGGGAAATTCAACTACCAGGGCTCCAAGCGTTGGATTGAGGACAACTTTGAAGCTGCAGGTATCCAGATGCCTTATTTTGGTAGTCTTTGAAAATGTTCTTGTATGATTTTATTCCCTGAAATTCACAAGTCTGTGAATTAGGCTGACAAGCTCACATGATGATTTGTAATACCTTGTAATTTGGAGATTTGCTCAGCTTCATTCCATCCTTTGTTCATCTCAGTTATGTGTCATAAATCAGTTGTTTTTTTGATAATACTGATTTTTTGTTTGAATCTTTTATTAGAAAATGTGCAATAAAAAAATCATGGTGCTGGCACATCTGTGAAAAGTTTTAATGCTGGCATATCCAAAAGAGTATGGTCTCCCTTCAGACCTTAAAATCTTTTATCACCTACACAAATGTACAAATTTCCATTCATGTCGCGAGGACTACAATTTGATGTCCACATCACATACTGGCCTGTCTATGATTTTTGGTGCTTTTGAGTTTCAGATACGGCCTGCCTTACCAGTACTCGTATTGAGATCTGCAACACACTGTCTTTAAACCCGCTATTATTAAACTTTATTAAATCGAGATGGCAGGAAAGATGGACTGAACAGACATCAAATAAACTACACTTTATCCAAGATCAACTTGGACGGTGGACTCATGCCTCTCAACAAAATTAGAGAAATGGAATTGTCCTTAGTAGACTCCGTCTGGGTCATACCCACCTCACACACTGTTTTTCACTCAGGGAGGAAGATCCCCACGAATGTGTGGCATGCAATTGTCATCTATCAATAAAACATATTTTAACTGAATTTGTAGACTTCATGCATATCCGAAGAAGGCACTATGCCTGCAGATCCAAGAAAGAATTATTTTTTGATGTAGACCCGCAACATATCCTGTCTTTTCTGAGAGAGGCTAAGATCTTCCACTTGATTTAATAACTTTTATACTCATTTACAAACCTTTTTCCAGATCTAAACAAAACATCTTTTTTAGAATTTTACCAGAGTGTTAAAATTATGTCATTGTATTTAATTCTTTGTTAAACTTAACAGCTCTGAATACAAAACATAAATAAAGAAAGTGTACCCGAAAAGACTATGAGGGGCACAAGGAGGCCGTTGTCGTGCCAACACGTGGTAAAACCCAAACTCAAAACAAACAATTAATAGTTTTGAAAATACGTATACTAGATCTATATACTTGCAGAAATGTTTTTTGCCACATGCTTGGTTATGCACAAGAAATCTCATTCTCACCAAAACCTCAAAATGCTCTCTAAAGTGAAATTGTTGAATATGATGAAATAGGCAAAGAATTACATCATTGAATATTATCTAGACTCCCAAACGTGTAATAATATATTTGTTGGTTATGGTTGAAGTCAGTGCCATGGCCAGTTTTAAATATTTATTTGAAGGACCCAAAACTTGCTTCGAAGTGTCAAAGAACCATTTTCTATTGCAGGTCAAACCTGCCAGTTGCATAGTGTTGACTTAAATATTATTTCTTTCAACAGAGGGCAATATTTTGTCTGATGTGGCTTTTGTGCTGTGCCTAGATACTGTAGGCTCAGGGGATGAGCTGAATTTGCATGTGTCAAAACCACCTCGTGAAGATAGCGCTGGCGGCCAGTTTTACAAGGTACTGGAATTCACATAAAGGGGAGCTGTGTCTTTAAAAACCAGGGACAGAATTTTGTTTTGAGCATTGCATTATATCTTAAGCAGAGGCCACTGTACATAATGACAGCTGATAGAAATGGGGAAGAACGATATCTTTCAATAACCATAGATACCGGGTACCTGTCATGCCAGAACAAGGGACCCCTGGGTCCATGATTACTGGTTTCAGACTTGTACTGGAGTGAACCCTGCAATTTAATGGGTAATATGTTCCAAGCTGGGTAATCCTGTCATGAGGGGGGATTGATACTGTGAGAACATTTCATTTGAGGTTTCATGTAATTTGATACTGGTAACCCAACCTGTTGGAAATTTCACAGTCTCTCTGATTGTTTGGTTTTCTTTTCTCTGTTTATTGCAGCACCTGGAAGATGTGGGGAAAGAGCATTTTTCTGACCTGAAAGTGGGAATGGTTCACAAAAAGATCAATCTGGCTGATGAAATGCTTGCATGGGAGCATGAGAGATTCAGCATCAAGCGTATGTTGGCCTTCACCTTGAGCCACCTCAACACACACAAGAGCTTGGACAGAGCCACCATTCTAGACAGAAGGTAAGTAGTATTTAAAAACGGAGTGACAATTTAAGAATTATTTGGAAATGGAAATCTGTGAGAATTAGATATTGAGAGTTCTTTCTTTTCTTTCTTTTCATTCATAGGTGGACAGTGTCAGTTATGGTAGTATTAACTTTGAAACCTTGGATTTCAAATTAGAAAAAATATATTTTCTTGTGGTATCCGTAGTATCCATAAGCCAAAGGCTTTTTGTACATCCAAAACACATTTTTTTGCCATTGCATTGTGTATAAATAATAATCATGAAAGAAAGACTCAGGCTATAGGAAAATCAAATAGATACATGTTAAAATGTTGTCATAGAATCCATATGCCTAAGGCTTTTTGTACATCCAAAACACATTTTCTTGCCATTGCATTGTATATTAATAATAAACATGGAAGAAAGACTCAGACTATCGAAGTATCAAATAGATACATGTTAGAATGTTGACATAGTATTAGAAATTGGTATATCTTTTTTCTTTTTTTTTTTAATGGTTTTTCGTTGGGGTGCATTATGGATAGTTAATGAAGACATTAGTCTTTAATGTTACATGTCATAAACTTATCTTTGTGCTTTACAAAAAACACATATTTTCTCCTCACAGAGAAAATGTCAACTCGGCTGTGATTGCAAGAAACGTTCAGCTTGTTGCTGAGGCGTTAGCTCGGCAAATATACAACCTAACTAGTCAAGGCAGTTTCCAGATGTTCACAGACACATTGGTAAGTTAATTCTTCCTTTCTTTCTTTCAAAATTGCCTGCTAATTGGACATACCATTGTAGGTGGGAATTGTCCTCCTTGGGAACAGAGATTTTCATCCAGCTTTGGCCTATGTATATCATGTATCATCCAGTATTCATAAAAATATGAATTAAGCAAGTTTACAAATTACAGCAAAGCTCTGGCCTGGGGCTGGTTTTAGTCCATTTTCAGACCTGTGGAGACTTTGCAGTTCCCATCTATATTCATGCAATGTAGTGCTGCAACTTCTTGTTACGACAAAACTAATGTGTTTTATGTTAAATGCATTATTTTTCTGCTGCACTCCTGTCCAGGCGGTGGAAGAGCCAGTGATCGATGCATGGTTGGAGTACTTTTCCAGTGAACCAAGAGCTGCCCAGCTTCTCAAAATGGACTCGGAAATGGTGATGGCTATGGAACAGACCATGGGGCGCTACCTAAAAGATGTCCGCAAAACTCACATCAAAGCAGACAAGAGGTGAGATTATTCAGGGGCTTACATTTAGTTTGGAGAAAGTAGGTTTCATAGAGTGTGTGCCTGTATTCTTCCAGTTTAATCCAGTTTCCAGCAAAGATCTATAAAGTCTTGCACATGATCAGAAATTCTTACTAAAGCCTTTTTTCATGAGCATTTTTGTCACTTATCTGTCATGGTATATAAATGGAGGGCGGGGTGGTTTTTGCACATTTTTCAGGAGAAGCATAAACTGAAAAACTTTCTCTATCAAACTTAATAGTTGTGATATTTTACAAAAAAACATTTAACCCTTAGTTTTCAGAATGTAACAACCCAACTTAGAACATACCACACAACCTGCAGGCTGGCAGGGGCTACAAGCATGCCATGTAGCTCCATTTTTTGTTTTTTATCAGTCAAGTTACGTGAGTTTACCATGTAACCTTCAAAATGGAAAGTGATAAAACTTTTATTCATGATTTCATTGGATGTCCTCAGTCATTGTCCATTCTGTAATTCCTGTTTTTTTCAGTTTTGTAAGTACTGTTCCAACGGTTAAAATGAAACCTCAAATTTTAAAGAAAATTATTTTTGAAGTTCTTTCTCAGAAATGGACTTTTTTACATAAGAGCAAATAATTTCTATGTTGTCTGTTTGAGTCAGCCTAAGACGAAGATAGCTTTTGTCTTGCTAAATGCCCCTTGTAATCTCTTTGTATTTTTTTCAGAGATCCTGAATTTGTTTTTTATAGTGGAGCTGAATATGTGATGAATGCTTATAAGTAAGTGGGTCTTACATTATAGCCTATAATTATGATGCTGATGAACTGAATTTGATTTCCACACAGATGTGTTTAATATTTATAGCAATATAATTTAACCAGCATAAAATCTGAATCCACCATAAAGTAGTGTGAAGGTGATGAAGAACCAGAATTTTTATTCAGCTCATTTAAAGATGTTTATAGTTATAGTAAAAGTGGCTGTAGGTGATACAGAAATGAAAATTCATCCTCAGCCCATTCGTAGATGTCATTGTTGTAGTAAAAGTGGCTGTAGGTGATACAGAAACAAAAATTCATTCTCAACCCTTTCATAGATGTCATTGTTGTAGTAAAAGTGGCTGTAGGTGATACAGAAACAAAAATTCATTCTCAATCCTTTCATAGATGTCATTGTTGTAGTAAAAGTGGCTGTAGGTGATACAGAAACGAAAATTCATTCTCAACCCTTTCATAGATGTCATTGTTGTAGTAAAAGTGGCTGTAGGTGATACAGAAACAAAAATTCATCCTCAGCCCTTTCATAGATGTCATTGTTGTAGTAAAAGTGGCTGTAGGTGATACAGAAACAAAAATTCATTCTCAACCCATTCATAGATGTCATTGTTGTAGTAAAAGTGGCTGTAGGTCACTAGGTGATACAATTAATGAAGTAATTGTGCCGAAACATTTGGGGTTGAAACAAGAGTATAAATCACAGTTCCTCATCATAGTTTACTTGCTGTGAAAAGACAATGCTTCAGTAGCTATCCCTATTGGGAACTGTCCCACAACATTTTAGTTTCAATTATGATATTGAATTTTATGGTGTCATTTATTTTATTTCTTTGATCAGTGTCAAACCAGCTGTCTTCGACTTATTCCTGGCACTTTGCATCGCAGCATATCTGGCTCTGACTTATTTATTTGCACAGGTAAATAAATATCAGTAATGCAGTCATCAGTGCATTCATTACTCAACACTTAATACTGCCACAATCTCCGGACCTCACAGTATCATCAGTTGATAAATAGTGCAGATATCGATGGTATTGTGCTCTAACCGTGTAACTGGAAAAAATTGACCAACTCATTTTCTTAGCTAAAAATAGTCACCACGCCTTTCCGGGGGTTCCCTATTCAAATAGGAAGTCTACACGCACTATAAATAGCAAAATTGAGCTTGGAAGCCTTCAATAGTTACAATTCTAACCGTGTATGTGGCTGTTCTAATTGTGTAACTGATTTCTGTCCCAGAATTTTGTCCTGCTCTAGTCATGCGTATCTCTAACTGCGTAAGTGCCCGACAATACTTTGTGTGATAACTGCGTAACAGGATTAACTGGCTTAAAGACTTGCATTTTTAAAAAAAATATTTATTACGACAGAAAGACAGGTTTCGTTTGATTAATACAACAACCAAAAAGATATAGTCCTGTAAAAAAAAAAAACTTGCAAAAAGATGTTTTTTTCATCTCCTGGAAAACAATCCCAAAACCAGTTACACGGTTAGAGTACAACACCATCGATATACACTGTTGATAATGGATGAAATATAATTTAGGGTTCAGAGGCTTCAGATTTAGAATTCTGTGCCTCAGTCTTTGAGAGATTGAAAACTATATGGCATTTAAAACATCAGCTGAAGAGTCATGTTTTAGCGCTCTGAATATCCATTAATTTTTTTGTTTTTTATATTATAGTAGACAAACTTATTTGTGTCTGTAGGTGTGCATGATTCAGTATAGGTATGAAAAAATGATGTAAAATGCTTAGAGCCATAAATGAGATGGGGCACTATGTTAATGATGTTTTCATGTTTTCACAGTGAATAGTTTAGGAGCCTTGTCAGTTACCACATTTATGGGCCTTGGTCGGTCATAGGACAAAGATTACACATTAAATCTGTGGTCCTAAAGCTCAAAGCAAGAAACGATGTGAGAGATTATTTCCATGATTTAATTAATATGGATAATGATTGATGTAGTAGAGAATAATAATAACTATGGTTCTATATGAACTTTCCCATCATTCAGTCAGCCACAGGTGTTGACCATTATTTAGATAGCCTGAGAAATTGTTTTTTCTTTGCTTTTCAATGGTTACCAGAGGTGAAGTCTGATACCAAAGGCAAACAGAGACATAATTTCTTTCATACTTGCCTATAGTGATAAGATCCTTGAAAATTCAGAATGTCCAGTCCAGTACTGTTTCTGTCAGTAAGCAGAGAGCCTTGGATAAATTTGACTGTTGTGAATTTATACATACTTTCCCTGCATTCCAGAATTTCCATGTGATCTACTATGCACTCAAACGATCTGTGGTTCCAGTCAGTCCCAAAACCAAAGTCCACTAAGACCAAATTTGGAGAAAGTAGGTGTTATTATGTGTGTAAGCTTGTATCCTTTCTTTTTAAGCCTTGCAGGGGCAGTCGCAACCTATACCCTGCTGCAAAATCTTCAGATGCAGTTGCTGCATATTTATTTTAGTTTTCAGCAGTTGCCGATAAAATAATTCTACAGTAATTTCCCCTTAGCTGTACTGTGAATGTGTAGACTCTATCAGTTGGTAGACTAGTTAAGTTGATGAAATGAAATGATTATTTCAGTCCATAATGTTTAGAAGTGAAATAGCAGCAAAATGTGAAGCTTGCTTTTCACTTTCATGTTTGTCTAGCCAATATGGCAGATCATGCAACTCAGTGTAAGTTGTTTGAATCAATTTTTACTGATCAAAGGCTTCAGGATGAGACACTAATCAGTCATGGCAGATTTTTTTTCACTCATCTTTTCAAATTATGAAATAGATTTGTTATCAATTGTCTACCTCTCTAATTCCATTTTTAACTTCTTTTTACAGGAAATATATCCTGCAACTTGTCCTGCCAATTTGAGATGTCATCGATTATGATGATCAGTAAACCCAGAATTCATTTTGTCCAGAGACCTGCATTTAAACTCCTTGTTTGATGATTTCTCATTGTTTTTATTCACTTTCGTTTGTTTCGACAGAAACAAAATCTATTTGAAGAGGAGAAGAACATTAACATACTATGCATGTTTATTTGTCAGTATAGGATCCACACTTTCTGAAATAATTAAGTGTCATAAAGATTTGTGGAATGGATATTGATCAGTTCCATTTAAAATAGTTTTTTTTAGATGTTTAGTGTGTTCTGGGCATCCCACCAAATGTTTCATGTTCAGCTCATGTAATGGCAAGTAAATATGTCAGAAAAGCCATCGTTAAAACTGTCAATGTCATTTAGATGTCCATTCTGATTGGATTCTAAAAGGGAATCTGTAGGATTTTAATCATTAAAGTAGGGCTTGGCATCTTTACATATTAACTAAAGTATTGAGATTTTCATTTCCGGTTTTTAAGAATCCATTGTTTCGTCCTCTGATTCTTTCCAGTGAACATGGCAGTTCTGTGAACCCAAAATAATTTGATCAGGATCTTAAGTTATAAAACAGATAAAATTGAACTGTGTTTCAGCACCTTGTATTTTGTTCCAATACATCCAGAGATATACAGTGTGCATGTATCCCTTTAAAAAAGCTTGGAGATCAATATTTGTGGATGTAATGATTGCCAGACATGTGATTGAGCAGATCATACGGTTGGTGCTTTTGGCTGTTGCACATTGAAAATGTTTAAGAATTACCCCTAAAAGCTGATATCTGTCAAAAATACTTTGTCAGTCTTGAATCCAATAATAATTGCAAATAGAATAATAGAATCTAAAATGTTTGTGAGGAAACTAGAATGATTCTGAGGCTGTATTTTTAGGAGGAGTTAGTGGATTGCGATGTTTTATTTGGACATCATGTTTGACATCTGATAATTTTGTTTGAGCGGCACAAAATTAGTAACAACTTTTAAGCAAGACTTTGAGACTCAAAGTGCTGGTTACAATGTTTGGACATCTAAGGAATATTACAATTAATTAACTGTCTGTGAACTGTGTTTATTTTCTCCTGTTTCCAATTAATACTTTTGTTTTACTACGCCACTCAAGTGTTTGTTCTTCACTCTTCTGTTCTCATCTCATTGTGAAAGTTGTAAAATTATAAAATAAATTATTTAGAAGCACTGTGACAGATAAACTCTTTATACCACTTTTAGTTGTTGTTTTGCTTTCAGCATCCTGGACAGATGGTAAAGCCCTGTCTTTGTTTGGGATGTTTGCACTGACTTGTCAGTTTTATTCCCTCATGCAATATTGTGCAGTGTTTAAAATGCATTTCCTCTGTTATATTATTTTTAACTCGTATTTGTTTTAATTTGAGATAAGTTATTCTTCCAAACAGCAGATTTTTCTTTGTTTGAAATTTTGTCATTTCATCTTGGATTTAAGTACTTGCACAGGATCTTTTGTTGGAGTTTGTATTATTGTGGCATGAGTTAGGTAGATCATGTTGTCATTAATGTCATTGCTGGATCCATATCAAGCTGTGGACAGTCGCCTAGGCAACCCTATGGTATATATCCATTCTGTTTTTTTTCTGGTGTCTTCATGCTTTGGTACAAGATGAAAGTTCAGTTGTGCAAATGTTGAGAAGTGGTTAGGACAGAGAGATTCATCTGTTAAGGAATGCATTACAAATAGAGTGAATATGTGCCTGGTTTATCCATTGTGAAAGATTTTTGTAAAGAGCTCAAGTAAATGCCATGTTGAGTTCAGGAAAAGAAGGTAAAATTTAAAAAGAGTGAATGACTCCAAGCTAAGCAGTAAGGCCATTGTGCAACATGCAATATATTAGGAAGACATTATCTTGATGCTTCTACAGTATGTAAAACTTATAGGGGAAAGATATAATGTATCATAAATTTGCTGCATTTTGAAATTTGTCTCTGGGCAGAAGTAAATCTTTGGAAACTTCGTTTGAGTCTGATGTGAAGTTAGGGATCCTTCGTCAGGGATCCCTCCTTTGTGCATCTGTTTGAATGCCAGTCACGCCAGCCATTTACAGGACTATCCGGTTTGGAAGACGTCAGAATGGGTATGAGAGAGAATTTTGTTTACGAAAATCAATGGAAATTATAACTAACTGATACTATAGTTTCACTTTGCTTTTCTAGGGCATGGGTACACGCGCTTGCCATCTTTACCTGTCCCTTATGGAAGTGGTTGTTTAGTTGGCAGATCTGGAATGGAATGACAGTGGTGACATATTTATGAATGAATGTCAGGATGTGACTGGTACATGCATGAATATTGGTAGGTGATGGAGTCTTACAGCTGCATATAAAAATACTTGTAATTATGTTAAGTAGTGTATATTGCACTATAGTATATGACTGTTTTATATCTGTTAGTACTGGCTGTCTGAATGTTAGTGATGTTGCAAACCTGACTTCATCCGCAGAAAACCGTAAAATGTTGACTTTGTTCTCTTCCTATTTTCCATTCACTGATTTGTATGACTTTTGTAGAAAACCAGAAAATATTTATGCCATTATGGAACAAATAAACAGTTGTTCTCATTTCACATTGACAAATCTCAGCTTTGTTTTTTTCTTATTTCTCTTTCTTCCTCTACTGCCACATCTTCATGTCTATACATACATGGGTGATTTTTTTCACATCAGACTGAATAAATTTCAAGAAAATGAGGTCAAGGAAACAATTACATTTGAGTTCAATCAGTTTGGGGTTTTTCCGGACAAAAGAAAAGGATCAATATACAACAGAATGATTTGATTGACCTACACAAGGGAGATGTTTGACTTGATTGTGGTAAATCAAAAAGTATGCACAAGACACACAGTCTTTGTAAGTCTTTGCATAGATCTTTGCCAATTTGCAGTGCAATGTAATGGGTCTTCTATCAAGTGGCAATACAAAACATGCACAAGAAAACCTAAAGCTGGACCAGAAAGACCAGCAAGCACACCAACGGAGAAATCAGTATCACTTGTGGAATATTTCAAAATGTATTGAATATCTAAAGCATGAATAAAAACAGTGGCACTGGGTCTTTGAATACATGTATAAAATGTACAGAAGAACAGAATAAAATCATCCTGATTTAAATCATTGAATTATTATAATGAAAACAATAGTTACTGTCAAGATATAGACACGGTAGTGTTGTGAAACTGTGTAGAGGAAGATGATGAATCAGATTCAACCTTCTAAAAACAGACTTTACATTATGTTATATAATTTTCTTGAACATTTTGCACGAAGAGTTCCCTCCACCATTCAGCACATGCTCATACACAATTGCGCATGTACCAAGTATTTCTCGACCAATTTCGGAAAAGGGATATACTTCAGTATGGACAGTTGGACTGAGCCAAAGTTGTTGTTTGATCAAACTCTACAAACATTAAAAATTATACATGTACAATGTATTTCTTTGAACTGAAAAATTCCTCAATCTTTCACTTGAATCGCTTTGAAACTGTTTCCACCAAAGCACTTCCATGAAAAATATTGTACATGTATCTTTTATCGAGGAGACAAATGTTCCATTCAGCTAAATGAAAATAAAAAAACAAAACATAGGCCTTTTAAATAAATCAAAATTTAGATTGGCAAAACCTCCCCAAAAAACTACATTATAATAATTATAGTTTTGTATTAATGTAAAGGTAAAGGGAAAGTTCAAAGATGGAGTGATCAAGTTATTAGTTTATTTCCATCTTCCTCTCCTGCCTTTCCACATTCCTATTTCCCCCAGATCCTGAAAGAATAGTATCCCACAAGATATTACCAATGTGAATTCACAAAAAGATATGACCATTTATACGTCATTTACTGTTGTATTTCACAGACAGACAAAGACATTACGTCGGTAAGATTTCTAAAAACCCATTGGTTTCTGTGTTGTTTTTTTCACGTGTGAGTTCTTATGGCACAGAAACATTAACACATCCGATACATTCACACAGAGTCTCTCAGACAGCTAAGTACACGTAACATATAGTCTATGACAGGGGTGCTCAACCAGTCGATCGCGATCTACCGGTCGATCTTCAAGTGCCTGGCAGTCGATCGCGGGATAAATGAAGGACACACCTACATACCAGCTGTATTTTGGCTGGTCGTTTTTCTTGGATGTGGCGGGTTTGTGTAAGTTTTTACTTCTTGTCCCTGTGAATGTGGCGGATTGAAAATAAAACGTGGCAGGACGGCAAAAGTTTACATGGCAACACTGAAACTGCCATTATGGGTGCGAGATAATCGACATTTACCTGTATCGACTAATTTCTAGTAGATCAGAGGGTTTCAGGCTTCGCCAGACTGGTAGATCTCCAAAGGCTGGGAAATTTAAAAGTAGATCCTATGTCAATAAAGGTTGAGCACACCTGATCGACGAGTTTGAAATGAATGTGAAAAATACTCGAAAGGTTCAGCTAATTGTTGACCTGGATAGTGCTACGCTTATAGCTCGGGTATTTTTTAGACACCTTTGGGAGAGGAGGGGGCAGGACGGTCTTGCACTCTAGAATTACTCCACCGACGGTTTGTTGTCAATGTGTCATCACTAGATCGATACATTTCCGTGCTTCGATCTCGTTTGCTCAAATATTAATGCATGTACAGAGAAAACAGACAGCGTCGATCCAAGACAAAAATAAAAGACCATGGATCCCAACCCTTGCAAAGCATGACTGTCTCCTGACCTTGGAAACGAAACTGTACTTCTGGTCATCGCCCCCTCTTCTATGGAAAAAGACAGTATTGGGTAAAAACACAATCTTATAGGTCATGCTGAAATAATGAAAAAAACAAACAACAAAACTGTCCTAATCAGTAACCCAAGGGAAATCCGACACATAGGACTGACATCGAGGTTACACATAGGATGATATCGTTCCTACGTAGATCCGCCGGTTACGACATCAATCCGACGTCGGTTTGATGTAGGGACCCTACCCTATGGTATCCCTGTCAACCCTGCTGAGATCCCAGGTATGACTGGCTCAGGGATGCTGGCTAGGGTATCATCGTGCATCCTGCTTTATTCTTCTTCTTTCAGTTTCCAAGTTGTCATGACACAAAGTTATAACAAACATGTGAATTAAAGCACATTCCATTCTGTAAAATACAGCAAACAGGTGAATTTAATCTAGATTAGCATGTACTGTCTTTTTACATAGGATGGCAGATCAGCGGACCCGGGAATTCCAATCAATTTTTAACAATGCTACGGTCGAAGGTTTAAAGGTCATCTACTGTTGTTTCCGACAGCTGGTGAAACATGGCAATTTCCTGCTTGATCCTTTCTCGTGATATACGGCAATGTAATTTGAAATGGCCCAATTGTGGAACGATTAGTCCAGGAGAGAAAGAAGGGCAAAGGAGACATTAAAAAAATATAAAAAAGACAAGCTATTCGCAGATAAGACATAAGTTCTTCCTGAAAGTGGTTCTCCCCCCCCCCCCCCCCAACTCTGCAAAGTCATGAAATATGAAAAGAACATGTGCATGTATGTTAATTGTTATACATGTATTTAAACTCTGCCCTGTTATTTGCCCGTTTGAATGGAATAGCGAGACCTTGTGTATAACGAGATATTTTTAACAGAACATTACATCTCGTTATAATCGAGTTCCTCCGTAGTTGCTACAGTAGACGCTTGACGCTTCCAATGATAAGGGCTAGGAAGGAGCCGACTCATCAGAGACGGAATTCCAGTGACCAGACTGAAACATCTCTATTTAATTGGGGGCTACGCATTTATGTCTCCATCCTTTCTTTATTGCATTTTTCTGTTTATCTTTCTCTGTCTTCTTCTCTCTTTTACTGTTCTATCAAAGACTAAGATCGATGACTGAAGAATATTTAAAAGGAAAAAAATGTCGAGCATCATTGTCCACCAGTCTCATGACTGTCATTAATTTTTTTCTTCTTCTGGAGACGAAAGAAGACTCTGCTGGTAGATATAATTATGTAGTAAGGAAAATTTGCGTAAAAATGATGGGCAGGTTTGGTTTTGTGAGGAGAGGTTGGTGGCAGAATCACACAAGATAAGAATTCACTTTGTACAGTATCATGTTTGTATCATAAGGGACGAAAAAAAAAAAAGAAGATCACATTTACGGTACAAATTTGACCAGATACCATTATTAACATGAAACACCAGTGAAGGATCAAGATAGGACTATACACTTACTATAAATACAACAAATTGCATGTACATAATTATACATGTATATAAAATGCATATTACACAACCCTCAATACGTACGACATAAGCTTATAGTCACATACATTATACATATGACATTGCTCACCTCTGCTCATTTGTGCAAATTCTCTCTCTCTCTCTCTCTCTCTCTCTCTCTCTCTCTCTCTCTCTCTCTCTCTCTCTCTCTCTCTCTCTCTCTCTCTCTCTCTCTCTCTCTCTCTCTCTCTCTCTCTCTCTCTCTCTCTCTCTCTCTCTCTCTCTCTCTCTCTCTCTCTCTCTCTCTCATTGCAATCACATCTACAGAAAACAAAGCTGAGTAATAGACTACCGTACAGAAACGAAGGTCAGTTTGACCCACTCACCAAAGATCATCAATTCAATGCGCACACCAAAAACGTGAGAACATTTGGGATCTGGTGTGCATGAAAGTTGATGAAGATGGCACAAAGCAGGATTGCAAAGGAAAATAAATATTTGCTCAATCTTGAAAATTAGACCATTTTTCAATGCACTCACTGTTCCAGCTTTCTGAGATGTCAGTTACATTGTACCTGTATTCATTTACTTATTTATTATTATTATTATTAATTTTTTTTTCCCCCAACCCACTCACACTGAAAGCAAACTGACGCTACACGATACATTTAGTACCAGTTCTCTATACATTGTATAAAGACTATCGGTTTACAAAAGTATGATGAAAGCTACCAAGAGTTAAGCAAATTCAGAAATTACTTTTCTATAGACATTTACTTTTTCTAGACATTCTACATCAGCCATAAGCATTTTGTTTTCCAATAGTTTAAGCCAGTTATAGTTAGTTATACGACCTTAGTTATAGTTAGTTCTACGACCTTCCGTGTCACTTTCATGAAAAACAAATTTGTTACCCGAACAGTTTTCAAATCAAACTGAATATTAATTTTTAAAAAAACAACAGCTCCGTTCAACAAATCTCGTTCTGCAGAAGCAAACATGTGGGGGCGAGTAACTCAAATTTTCAACCATATAATGTAGCACTGAATAGTAGTCACCAATTTTGCCAAAAATTCCCAAATTCTGTGACCTTAACATTGCTCTTAAGTGAGACAAACATTGCATTTCGTACTAGTCAATTGATATGAGTAGTCTGAGCTTTACTCATGGCCAGTTGTTTGCCTCACCTTCTCCACTCACCACTCTATTTGATGGCTGACCTACATTCAACCAGCTGGGTTTTCCCCCAAAAATCTTGGTTTGAACTATTAAACAATGGTGAACTCCTCTTTCATTTGTCAGGGGTAAACAAACTCTGTTACAGGTAAGGGGCTCTAATAGGAATCATTAATTTTAATTATTAAGAGAGGCAACTATAATTGTTTCTTCATCCATCTGCAAACAGATTGAAGGACGACCACATTGGAATTACAAACTGGACACGCTTGGGAACATTCAAAGTGTAACTTGGTAGGAGAGAATAAGAACCCCCCCCCCCCCACTCCTCCCCGGTCACATGTTAATCTCAACTACTTTATAATTCCATCGAAGAATCAGACTGGTACAGGTTCGGCCAGATTTACAACAGCAGCTGGGAGAAGAAAAAAAAGTCAAGTGATAAGTTTATTTTTGGCATGAGAATTACAAAATCAAAAAAAAAAAAAAAATCTCCATTCACTTACTATGAGCTTTTTAAAAAAATCGTTATCGATACCTAATAAAATTCTAGTCTAACTCCAGTGGCTGGTGTGTTGCAGTATACACTTTGCATAATACTGTAGGAATCGTGCCAAGAACGAAATGGAGCGGAGATGAACATGAGAATGAACGACAGTACTTGCTGAAAGGCATTAAAAAATGTCACGTTGCAGCTGTCACACACCACAAGTTTGACCATCCTCCCATTTTCCTGATAATAATATAAAATCTACTTGACCTTCATGTCTCATTTCTGTCATTTTCTAGCTTGAAGTATGGTATTTATTATTTGAAGTTTCATGGGACCCACTGAAAAGTTGATGTATAATTGTAAGCTAATGTGCTTTTACCCTGTCCTCGTCGGGCCATGTGGGATATTGGCCTGACTGAAAACTAGATAGCCTTTTCCTTTGTTTCGTGCACAGACCGATGTATTTACAATGTCTATCAGCTATCAATGAGACCACAGAGCTACTAAAACACACACATTCTTGACAAACAGCGGGGAGGATTATATTACTGAAAGCTGCAAATTAGCCAAACTATTTCAACAGTGAAACATGACTGTTGTCACTGCACTCGAGGTCAGCAGTATTTCAGTATGGCTGAATATTAAATACATACAAAAAACAAACTAATTAGCAGTAAACTCAGCTGTGTACTGCGCAGATTGTGAATATTTTAACAACAAGACTTTCAAGCCGGCCCAGTGATAACGAAGCTGTATTTACGCATTCTCTGAAAGAGCAGCCTCAAATTTTCATTATATTTTTCAGTTATGAAACTTTATACTCTGGAAAAAAAATATTTAAGCACACACTACACGTATGTAAATGAAATTTAACAATTCTAGTGTAATCATATCGGGTGATAAAAAAAAGCAACAACAAAAAAAAAAACCCAGCTGGCTTGTTTTATTAATTTTTAACAGATACTCACTTAATCTAAAATATCTTTAAAAGTAAGGATTAAATCTTGATGAAATTTTATCACAGCATTACACATATAATGGACATAAGTCTATCAAAAGTTCTCACGGATTCATCAAAAGGATTGCGAGATATTTGGTGTCAATGTTGGGGCAGGTTGTTTTTTTTGACCACCCGATATTTGTGCAGGTTTGACAAGTGTATTCAAAACTACACTATTTATCAAGCACCTACAAGACTAGAAATTGCACGTATACATTCTTTTACCCCTTTTCCCCAATCAGGCACAACTTAAGTACGAGATTTGTGATCGCTTGGCAAATGAGAATTTTTTTGGCTGGACAACAATGATGGCGTCTGCGAGGTTTTCTTTCTTTCCTCATAAAAAATGTTTTTATATGCACTGAATTACTTCTAAATACATTGTAGGCTATATTTTTTTTATACAGTATTGTTCTGGGAAACGATGGAAACTATTCAAGATGTAACATGTTTTAGAATCCATTACATAATCAATAAACATTATGAAACAGACAATCTCCCCCCCCCCCCCCCCAAACCCTTCTCGACTTTTCCCTTTAAACATTCAAGAGAAGAAAGTTGAATGCCCGGATGAGCGCCAATCTTGACATCAACTTTGGAAAGAAATCTTGAAAAACGTGAAAATCTATCTTTCAAAACCTTCTAAAATGCAGAAACATGTATACGTGTAAAATTAATGACATTTATTTTAAAAACGTGACCATAGCAACAGTGCCTGAGTTCCAAATACACATGTATACATGTACCCGCCAATGAATGAAGCAATAAATTTGATGCTTGCTGTGGTTTCATTTGCATGGTTATCACCGTGACTGGGTAGGATAAAAGCAGTACTATTTGTTACTATTTATTTGTTACTATTTGGTCGGTATGTCGACCGGTTCACTTTGGTCCCATGTAATAGGATTTCTGTTCTTAGGTGGAGCACTTAAACATCGTCTACCAAGAAATGGGTGCAACCTTAAACTGGAACTCCGCTGCACGGGTGGTCCGTTTGCTTTGTTACCTACAGACAGTTTCTTGATAGTCAGGGCCTCGGACACCCAGTCTGGGTGTATAACGAAGTACTCGGCCTGACCAGAGTGGGCGCCTACGAAAAATCCTCCATCATACGAGTAAGAGGAGCTAGGACGAGCCGCCGTTGGTTTCCCTGCTGGAGATGACTTTTCAGAAGTGGCGTCACGAGACGATCTTGGCGAAGAGGCTGATGAGCCCAAATGTCGATGCATGAAGCTGTTGGTGGCAGGTAAACTCCGACTCATCAGCTGACTGCTGTCTGTCCACAAATGGGTCGTCTGATTGCGTCGCTGATACGCGCTTGACCGGGTAATTGGCTGACTCATTTTGCCCCCGAGTTTGAGCGTCACAACCTTAAGTTGATTGGTAGCGCTACAACCTTGCCCAATGCTGGATGCGCTGCTAGTTCGGGATCTGTGGTTGCGATCGCTGCAGAAATTAACCGCCGTGTCTTCAGACCTGGAATGAGATTGGCCAAGAATTTTATTATCGGTAGTGATGAGTTACACAAAACAGCCATTACTCAGACATGGCCATCTTTCGCTCATAAGCTAAAAAAAAAAGTGCGTACTTCCCACTCTGCCCTCTCTCCCATTCCACATTCCATCATCCTTGCATTCAAAGTCATTTCTCCATCCAGTCGTTATCCACAAATTTATCCAACTGAGTGCTGGCATAAAAAAGAAAAAAAAAAAATTCAGTAGTGAAAACGCATGCCAATAAAATAGACAAATAAAACATATTAGAGGCCGCGCGCACTATCCAGTTTCGCTTGCTGCACGGCGTGCAAACGCAGATTTTTGCTTGCTTGGCAAAGAGTTTACCGTACTTCACGCCACGCGAAAGATTGCTTGCATTGAACGGGTTTTAATTGAACAATTTTAACATAGTGCGCGCGGGGACTTAATGTAAAACATTAACGTAACATGTTCATGTATTGTTCTTGTTCAATTATTTATATATGAATTTAAACTGGTCCCTGGACCAGTCTGATCTAATATTCTCTCTTTCCCTGGAGACCCTTCCTACCTATTTGTACGGAGAAAGTCCGAGAACTTCCCCGGTAACGCTGACCATGGACGGACTCGTTTAGTGCTGTACACGTGACCTACAGAGTCCACTAACACTCCGCTGCCCTCCTCAAGCGCGTACAACGTTGGGTTTGAGACGACCGGAGACAACTGCTTTGATTTTGATTGCTTCTTTCTCGTTTCAACTGGACAGGCTTCACCGTCGTCGTGAAATCGCAGTCGGCATTGTGAAAGTTTAAATAATTTTGGCTCATCTGATGACGTGTAGATTTGGTCACTGGATCTGAACTTGACGTGTTCGTCTTTACCAGATAGGTTAACTCCCTCAACGGATGCAGTTTTAGTTAGTGTCGTGGCAGATTTCCCAAACCTGGCTGTCAATGTCTGCTCTAGCAAATCCGCATTAGCCTGTAACGTCTGGTTATCACTACGTACACTGTCTTTATCTGCGCTACGATGCTGAACGTAGGATTTCAGCGCTTTGAGCATGATGTCATGATGTTCAGTATCGACGTCTGAAATGGAATATTCATGAACATTTAACGACATTCACAAAGCAAACGCCAGTCTCACTGTAACAGAATGTCGGTCAAATTATTAGTAAAAATGAATGAAAAGAAAACTTACCTTTTCCTGGTTCCTGGTTTGCAACTTCAGTGTGTCAATTGAAACATTTGTACTAAAACTTGATATTCTGCAACATCGTGTGGAATAAAATTAGATCAGTGCTACTCCTGAAACATCACCGAACTACCGTGGATGACTTGATACACTAACACACTGCACATCAATCAACTCCAGTGGAAAACACATCCTGATAACAGGCGGTGTGTAGAGAGATTATCCAACTTGCAATAACTGGCTAGGAATAGTGTTCCTGGCACGCAACAGACTCTGCCGCCATCTTTGCTTTGCCTGTGCTCAGGTCGTGTTGCCGCTCGTTGTGCCAGTATCGATCACAGACCCTATAAAGAGCTGTGCATGGTGGAGTCCATAGAACGTGAGACGTGTGTCTCCTACCAACTGCTCACCTCCAACTCAGAGGCGGCTTTCAGCTCCAGATCAATAGAATTCTCCCCCCCCCTGGCCTCCCCCACCTCCCCCCACCTTTCCATTTTTAAGACAATGTATTTAAATACAATGTGGGTGTGTGTATGTCCGTATGTGTGTGTGTGACAAACAGAATGTGGGAGCCAGAGAGGGAGAGAGAGAGAGAGAAACAGAGAGACAGAGAGAGAGAGAAGGAGTAAGTGTGAAAGAGAGAGAGAGAGAGAGAGAGAGAGAGAGAGAGAGAGAGAGAGAGAAAGCAAGACAGACACACGTACAGGCAGAGAACAAAAGAGAGAGAGAGAGAGAGCGAGAACGAGAGAGAGAGAGAGAGAGAGAGAGAGGAAGAGAGGGAGAGAGAAACAGAGAGAGAGAGAGAGGGAGAGAGAAACAGAGAGAGAGAGAAGAGGATTTATTTTGGGGTTGGGTCTGTTGAAAGGCAATGAAAATCTCTACTACCAACATATTAAGTCTCCACATTAATATTATTTCCATGGAATTATACAAGTCAAAGCTATAGAACCTCAAGGTTTTGTCAGGAACATTCACCATTTTGATTGGCCGTAACCAAGTAAGAAGGAGGATATGGGGTTAAAATCGGACGTACGCATTTTAGGGATGGTTTCTAAGCAGTCCCGCTGTAAAAGAGTTAACAAACCGTACAGTGGTCCAAAGTGGATGTTAGAGTAGAAGGTATTAATAGCAACAGTCTCCACCGCCTTCGGTAATTACAATGCACGCATGTCTAATACACTTCAAATGTATAAAATTAACTCATTGACAATGCTGTTTACACGGCAATTAGAAGAAATTAATAAACATTTCCACATTTCCCAGGTGTCAGATATCGTTTTGTGTCAATGAGCCCATGAATGTAAGAGTGGCGTAAGTCCACTTTCGTTGGAAATTGAGATTACATTATGAAAATGTACATGATCCTCTAAACTTTCAATGGAAGATGGGCTCAACTCCCCTAGGACGAAATCAGTTAATTTCAATGTTTATTTTCATAGCCTATATTTTAAGTCAAAGTGGGAAAAATCGCAATCAATGTTCTCAAATACTTGTAAATTGCAGTTGCGCCAGTTTTCTGTTCATGGGCACAATTAACCGAACCGCTCATGTTGCCAGCTGTAGCACCCTACACTGGTCGTGATTCATTCACTACGTCACGCGGCCGCTGTTCCGTGTAGGGGGCGCTACGTGGCATGTAGGATTTGCCAGTCTGGCTTCGGGGCGAGAGAGGGTATCGATCTCTGCTTAGACTTCCCCCTCCTCGATAGCTTCGCTTCTATAATCAGAAATTGAGGATGTGCAAGTCTCTATGAGGACACCCCTAACACCCTCCCTCCACCCCCCCCCCATTTCCACAGATATTAGCAACAAAGGTAATTCAATTTGCCAATGTTTGAACACGTGCTGTGTTTAGTTTGAGAGACAGGCCTGCAATTAACATACACCAGCTCCTCCAGAGACTCAGATTCCTCTCATATCTCATTCTCTTTTATGCCCTTCTGCTATCTCAGCCCCCCCCCCCCCACCTTCCCAAATTAACCCCTCACGTTTTTATCAACGAGACGACGTCCATGATATTCTGGCACGCCCCAAACCTTTATCATTATAACTGTAGTGATTTCCCTGCCTCTTAATCGGACATAATAATGAGAGACGAATAGAAGTTACCCTCCCCCCCCCCCCCCCCGTACACACACAAATATACATACTCACCCTATAAAGGTTTGTTCGTGCCCGTTGTTAAACACAAGAGAGAAAGAGATACAGACAGACAGACAAACAGACAGATAGGCAGAGAGAGAGAGAGAGAGACGAGAGACAGGCAGACGGACACACGGACACAGAGGAGGATACATACAGACAGACAGTCAGAAAGACAGAGAGAAGGAGGGAGAAAGAAAAAGAGAGGAAGGGAGGGAGAGAGCGAAAAAGAGAGAGAGAGAGAGAGAGACAGAAAAGGAGGGGGGGAGAAAGATCGAAAGAGCGAGAGGGGAGGAAGAAAGAAAGAGAGAGAGAGAGAGAGAAAGAGAGAGAGAGAGAGAGAGAGAGAGAGGGGGGGGGGTCCTGGTCTAATAACACGAAATTACAGTCACTGGAAATTAAATCACCACGACGACTAATAATCAAAATATCATTCAGTGAATTTCCACAGTAAATATACCCACAACTACCCTCTTATTCTTGTATGAATCAAACTATTGTTGAATGGTCGTACCATGAACAAGGGTATCATTATTATGTATTGAGCCATTTAAATTTTCTTGAGCTAATTTTTATTGCTCTGTGTTATAGTTTCAGTTTTTTTGTTTTGTTTTGTTAACAGTCTTTAAAAACGAAATCGGGAACGTAATTATCTTTCTCTTTGTCAGTTCAGCATGCATTATAACGGTTATCGTCTGTGGAACTGACAGACAAGTACTTTAGTACAGTTAATTTAATGTTTAATCATCATCATGATGTACAGGAGCGAGAGGTAAACATAACTATAAGCACCAAAAGAACTTCATGACCACTTGACCAAAACTTACTGTACTACCTAACATTTTTGACGGTAAATGACGTGGACACATCTATTTTTGGACAAAATAGAATCTTTAATATTACTCACTTACACTTTTTTTTAACAGTAAAAAGGAGACGCATTTGAATCGAACAAACTCGAAAAGTATAATAATAGAATTTCATAGTCTTTACATCGAATCCAAGTGCCGTTTATTAATGTGACAGATCTAGATGTACTGTGTGGGGCTTTGTTTAAAGAAATTGCAAGATTTATTATGCTCGGGTCGGCTAGTCTATATAAATAAGATCAAGTTGCAAAACTGACACCGAGAATTCCAACACAACCACAAAACATAGAGACTACGGTGGTTTACCTAGATTAAATAATAATAATAATTTCATTCATCAGGTGCCCTGCCGGTAGGCTTTGGCGATCATGACCCCCTATCTCTCGCGATCTTCCGTAGCCCCGACGATGGTCCAAATAAACTGGTGGGCACATGGAAGTATCATGCTCCGCGGAAACAGTTTCCAAAGTTGACTCAGCCAGCCGGGTCACGCGACAGGTGGGTGAGTAACGACGTTCAAGTTCCTTACCTGACTGTCCTGACGTGAACTATTGTCCAAACCGCGCCGAGTAGGCGAGTGCTTTCTTTCAGCCAAGGTGACATTTCGATCAGCCGTCTAGTCGGACGATATGACATTAAATAGTTTCAGATCCGACCAGTTCCATGGTGCACGAGGTCTCAGTGATACTAAAAGTCGTGCAGTCTTCATCCAACCAGTAGGAAATTGAAATCGATTGGTGCGCACCTTGGCTAACAGTTTCTGTAGGGTGCCAAGAACAGCATAATCATTTCTGTAAGACCGGGCGTAAGCTGCGCTGTCCTGCTGGTAAAAAGGTGATTGTGACAACACGGGAACTCTTTTCAAAGCGGTGGACATGTTTTTAGCCAAGTGCACAACCAAATATGAGTACTATAATATACAAACTTACATTATTATTCGGCAGCAATACCAACTAGGCGTAGCCACAGTACAATTCATTTACATTCCATGTCTTGGGTACTATAATATACAAACTTACATTATTATTCGGCAGCAATACCAACTAGGCGTAGACACAGTACAATTCACTTACATTCCACGTCTTGGAAAAACGGGAGACAAAGTGATCTTAAACTATCATTCACTCCGAAATCAATCTCAAGTTACATTGTAAAATTTCATGACTGTCTGGTCCAGCCCACACCGACAATGTGTTATCCCAGAATGTGACACGGTGACAAGTAAAAGAGAGCAGGAAGAGAATTTGTTGACCTCTTTTTTTTTGTGTGTACCGTGTGCTTGTGAGACATTACAATCACACTGGTTCAGCTTGGATTTAAACTGATGAAAGAACACGCCCGAAGAATTTCAAATACTGATACAATAGTAGTGAACTATTTAGATCAATCATAAACTATAACGGATAATTAAATACTTATGTATTTACTGCCGTTAATTCTACATTGGACAGAAGTGTCCGGTTCTTACAGTCTATCACACGACCATCTAATCCTTTAGTTTCATTTCTCTTTCAAACAGTTCAAAGTCGTTACAAGTCAGGGTCAATGCGCACGGGGGGGGGGGGGGAGGAGGGGGGAGAGCAAGAAAGACACACATACAGAGTGAATGTGTGTGAGAGAGAGCGAGAGGGAGAGAGAGAGAGAGAGACAAGAGAGAAAGACACAGACACAACATGCACATACACACAGAGTCAGTGATTGAGTGAGTGAGAGAGAGAAAGAGAGAGAAAGAAAGACACGCATACACATAGAATGAGTGAGTGAATGAGAGAGAGTGAAGAGAGGAAGAGAAGAGAGAAAGAGAAAGGAGCGAGAGAGAGAAGAGAGAGAGAGAAAAAGAAAGTCACACGCATGCACACAGAATGAGGGAGTGAATGAGAGAGACTGAAGAGAGAGAGAGAAAGAAAGACACACATACACAGAGCGAGTGAATGAGTAAGAGAAGAGAGAGAGAGAGAGAGAGAGAGAGAGAGAGAGAGAGAGAGAGAGAGAGAGAGAGAGAGAGAAGAACAGAAAGGCAACATGGCTTGAGTAATTATGTTTGATTTGCACTCAGATTAGCGTCCATTAATTGCTTCAGTCTGAATTTAGATAGCTCCGTGAGTTACGCCAGTGTTCAATACACTGCCAAATTTGTACAATATGCTATATTACTTTGTAGAATTGCCATTACATAGCGATGGATATCTTCTAACGGTGGATAACTGATAACTAATAGCTGCCGAACGATTTACATATCGCTTCGAATATCCTTCTGATCTTATACGCGTAACTTGTAATTACACCACCCTGTTTCGTGGTATCGGTACAGCACTTAAACAAAGAGAAAAAAAATCAATACTCGCTTCTGTCACAGCCTGGCTGGACCAAATGTAGCTCTATGGGAGAAAATGGACGATACGGTATTTAATTACCCTTTATATTATACTATTGCTCCAGGTCGAGTACCTTTATCACTCATGAAAGCACTCCAGTGCATTAGGTGTCAGTAACTTTAACGAGGAATACAGCGAAGTGACACAATTTTTTGCTTCACCCCCCCCCCCCCCCGATCGGATGCACTTATCATGCCTGTAGGCATTTTGATGCATTACCTAGCCAGCAACTCCACAGAAATCCTACACAAATCTACATCGGATTGACGTAAGAATGCTGGGTGGGTAGACACCGGTAGCTTTAACTGGCAATTTTGACCAAAGTAACTGATTATGTCAGGTTGCTCAGGTCAGCGTTATACTCCAATACGTCATTGGGGCTTTAGTTCGACACCGTGAGAGTGCAAAATGCCAAATCGTTTTACGTTTAGTTAAAAAATCTCACTTGGTAAACATTTCATAAGCAGTTTTTAATCTTTTTGTTGCGTCTTCCACCCTCTTTTTCAAACACAGTTAAGCAAATCTTATATATATTACCAATGGAATTGTGATAAAGAAGAGTTCTAAACTGAAATGGATGAAAACAGAATAAGATGATAGGAGAATTTGTAGTTTGAACACGGGTTTCATGGCATGTTAGTTTGTCAATGAATATACTCCCCCCAAAAAACTTGACTGTTGAAGTCCAGTGGCTAAAAATTAATATTTACCAGTTAAGTTTCAACCATTAATTTAAATGACAATGCAGGCAAAACTATATTTTAAGAGAAATAAAAAAAAAATTAGAGGCAATAAAATAGAGTTATACAAGGTGTCTAAAAATATATACATATTGTGAATGTCACTATAATGTTAATTAAGATACATCCAAGATTTATAATTCAAATTGAAGAACGCAAAACGTGTAATTATTTGAGCTATTGCATGTGTCCAAACTGGCTGCTGTTCTGAGCCAGACACCTATGACAACACAGTTCAAGAGAATTACAAATCTAAGCTGTTCATTTGTGTACACGTTTTTTTCGAAGCTTCATAAAAGTATAGGACTGGCTCCAAGTAAAACAAAAGATGAGATGACAGTTTGATATTTTCTATTGTCAGTTCTTAATTAATTTAATTACCTACGAGTATTTGTGTGATCATGAGAAAGTAAGAGAGGAAAGAAAGAGAGAGAAATAAGGCAAAAGTGAGAGAGATGGAAAGAAAGAATGAGGGAAAAGAATTACCATATGAATCAGCAACGGACAGGCCAACGTCACTCGCTTGTTTTGACGTCGGGCAGACGTTGTTCTGAGGAATGAAAAAGAATCGTGGAAGAGAAAACGTGAGGTTTGGAGATCTGTTGGTTTTGTATTGAGTAGATGCAGTGATTCTTCGTGCTGGTCTTAGCAAATTGGTGCCCTAGGTGACGGGCAACTTACATATCTGTGTCACAATGACAAACTGTGGTACAGTTCAAATAGTTCAGAAGCAGACAGACAAGAAAAACTGTTGGGTGACAGTAAAGGCTTGGAACAAAGTTGAAATGTGTCAAAGGAAAAAAAAATGTTGCATTTTGAAAGCATTATGTTGGCAACAACAACAGCAGCAAATGTTGTTACTACCCTGGAGTTTTGTAAAATCTTTCTCTTTCTCTCTCTTTCTCTCCCTTTCTCTCCCTCTCGCTCTCTTTCTTTCTCCCTCGCTCTCTCTCTCTTTCTCTCTCGCTCTCTCTCTTTCTCTTTCTCTTGTTTCTCTCGCTCTATTTCTCTGTCTGTCTGTCTGTCTGTCTCTCTTTCTCTCTGCACATTGCAACTTTTCTACTCGTTCAGCGCCATTCTCACTGTCGTATTACATGTACCACATTTTCAATAACGACATTCATCAAATAAATTTTGTGCCTTTACTGGCATCATTGGGTTTATCTTGAGCAGAAATGCATGCGAGTATATCTCAACATTGCACCAACTGAAAAAAGAAATTTGATCAATATGCAGTAGAGGGCCTTCTTCAATAACACCATACTTTCCACTTCATCAGAGCACCCCAGTCCCAAATTAAATGAAGATTTTGACATGTTTGCACAGTCTCTTTCGTTTTAACTCTTTGTGTACTAATGGCGGATGAATCGATTCTTCCACTGGTCACGTCTGTGCCAATCACCGATGTATCAGTGCACAAGAATGCTAGGCTATTTTGTCGAAAGAAAGTCGGCTTTTCTATTCCTAGATGTTGCTGTAGTCAGTCTTCATTCATCTCCCCCATTATTTTCTTCCTGTATCGGCAAACGTGGAAATAAATTCATGGCACAAAAGAATTAACATTTGGAAGTGTATATCCGTACATCATGTTGTACAGATCCGTACAACACGTTCTATGGATATGGACAGTGTATATCCGTACAACATGTTTACCAAAAAGCGCGACTGGTGAAGGTTTGCTGAAACAAAACTTGGTATGATGTGCACGAATTTAAAGTGACAACACATGGAATAGTCAGATGGACCTGGGGGCGTGAGGGTCTAGTCAGTTTGTATCAATGGGCGGTAGTCAGATTGACTAATCAGGTGAAAAGGGGTTGGGGTAGCCATTGGTGATCGACGTACACTCAAGTATATTATTATTATTATCGCAGATCAGGCAATCTTCGAGCAGAAGTCGGACTGTTTTGCTACTAAGCCGAATCATATTTTTAAAAACTATGCAAATTAACAAGGTCAGTAATATAGTATTCCGGTGTGTGTTCTACGTCATCGAATTGTGTGCGTTGTTCGGATATGCACTGTTTATACCCGTACAACACGTTGTACACAAAGGGAGGGGGTGGGAGGACAGGAAATACACGTTGTACGGATACGCGCTTCCTTAACATTTTCCTCAGGAGTCAGAAAAATAAAGAACTCAGCTATGCCTCAGTTTAAACTCAAACTCTAAGATTTTGACGAGAACGTTTTCTGTTTACTGCCACATATGGTCAGTACCGAAGTCGAGGTGTAGGAAAAGTGCTCTTAACTTTGCCGAGTACCTGTGAATCCGGTCATTTGATTTCCGCTGGTATTTCCATACAATTTATGCTTCACTGGCAAAGGTAAAAGGCGTGTATAATTACCTATACTGACATAGATAAATAAATCTACAGCACGAGTACATTGCTCTCATTTGATCAAGTTTGTTTTGTCTAAGGTTCTTACACCATGACACTCTCAATAGGTGTCAGTTTGAACAGGGCCGAATCTTGATGTGTGATTGACTAATGGCTCGTGAGGGGAATTCTAAAAGTTCAGAGCAATTTGCAGTCAATATTATGGCACTCAGCTCCATTGGAAATACAAATAATACGATTTGGTAAGTGGCACTTTGACTGTGACCAGGAACAAGAGATAATGTCAGATATACTCACTGATTGACCCTGAATGCACATTGAACATTTGTTGGGTCAAGATCTAGTGTACCAGTTAATGGATGGTTAGACTACATTAACGTGCCATGCTCAAGACTGTCTTAGATTGTCAGCACTTCAGTGCCAGTGGTATACCGAGATTATATCAACTGATATTTTGTTTGCCCATGAACAAAAATGTGTGACTGATCAATGATTATGGTATGTACCTAAGGCGCTCTATGCCAATGAGGTAACTAGCATTGATTCATTAAGGTTTGAAACGAAGTCTCGCTAGTATGTTTGCGCAGTATATGTTACAGATGATATTACTCTGGTTCTAATGGCTGTTGCGCTGTATTGGCGTATCGACCTCTGATGAGTTTCAAATTTCAAGCAATTTCACGACTTATGAAAATGGTAAGGGTACAAATGACTACAGAGGTTTCCAAAATGATTTTAGCACTCTTGAGACAGAATTTTGAGGTCCAACCTCTGCTGACAGACTGAACAAATAAAATCTCGTGATATTGCACGTTCGTGGACAGAAGTCATTTATCCACTTTTTAAGATAGTGAAAGGTTAAATTATCATGACTTCGTTACCGCGCTGCAATACTAAGTGTAAACAATATTACTGTACAGTTACTGTCTCACACGGACGTCTGGCTTAATGGTAAAATGAGGTCAAGGGATATCATGACTTAGATGGAGTGTATGGCACGATGCCAGTGACTGAATTTGCATTTCTCTGAGTTTATTAGATACAGCCTACGCAGACTTTCTGAATAACAACATCTTTCTCATGATACCTTCTCATACCGTTCCCTTCTTGCAGAAAGAAGTGCAGTCACAATAGAGAGCCATTTTAATTATTTATAAGGCTTATATTGTTCACTTGACTCACACTATACAAGATGAATGACATTTGTGGTCAGCAGAACATTACTATGGCTCCAAACATTCCCCAATGGTGCTGTTCGTGAAAACACAACCCAAATAATGACATTACTAGCGTGTGTTGAGCCAATACATTATGGCACTGTATGCAAATTACATCTGTTGTTGATGGGTTC
Source organism: Onchidella celtica (assembly GCA_963931925.1). NCBI lineage: Eukaryota > Metazoa > Mollusca > Gastropoda > Systellommatophora > Onchidiidae > Onchidella > Onchidella celtica. The sequence continues at coordinate 5,265,799 of OZ007567.1, forward strand.
ATGTTTCGTCTCTACAGAGAAGCATAAGGACGGTAAAAGTAACAGCTTTCATATCGCAAGTATATTTATATCTTATCTAGTCTAGTCAACCAGTGGGCAAAGAGATGTGGGTCGGTACATTTAATGGGTGGTACATTTGATAAATCATATTACAACTGTACGAAATTTGACCTGGCTAGCTAGTTATTGATATATTATTATATTTATATAATTGTAAAGTTTGGCGTGAATGGTTTCTTTAATAGTAAAAGAAAGAACAGAGATGAACCTGGAAAATGCGAGAAAAAGAAAGAAGATTTGAAATCATATCAACAATTCAGAAGGAAAACAAAGTCAATAATGACGAAAAGTAACGAAGGAGGAGATAAGACATGACAATAGATAATAATGCTCAGGAAGTACAGAATGAACGAAGATTTAGAAAGAGACATACACGTGGACAACGCAGGCATCAACAAGACTAAAGCAGATTTGGCCAGCCCTACAGAGCTTCCGTCAGTTCACACCAGTAAGCTGATCTATAGGCCAACAAGTGCAGGATGAGCCCAGTAAGTTGATCAGATCTAATCTTAGCCAATTGTCTGGCCTGCCACTGACCTATGATCGGCTAGGAAGGACAACTGGCCATTGGCCCATAGTGATGCGGTCATTCCCTGATGAACTCGACACTGCGAGACGCCATTGACCCCACTGCCAATGCTTCGTGCAATGCTGGCTTAAATGAATATAGACGGTTTTCGGGGCCAGTGTAGTGTTCGAGGTAGAGATCGTAAGTAATAAAATGGTACTTTATCAACCAAGATTATTACGGTCTACAGGATACTTAGAAAGTTGCACTTGGCCAAAAACTACCTCTTAATATTACACATAATCAGCATGAATTTGTCTGCAGTCAATAGACACCGGTCATTGGGTACACTCTGTTTTATTCAACCAAAAACACTTGTCTTCGTCACTTTCCTTCTATATTTCCTTACTTTAAACATAAATAAAATCTCGCTTAATCCTACCATCTAAATGCCAATTTAGACTATAACAATCACCAGTTCTACTTAATGACAGTTGTTGCTACTACCGAAAACCTTCCATAATACAAACAAATACACATCAGTGGAAATCAAACCTCTCCTAATCTAAGAGCTCGTGACCAAAAGTAGTTCGGGCTCCGAAATATTTTCCAGTGTTTACATTAGTATATGGATGCGTTGTACCGGCTGATCACTGTTACGACAAACCAATACGATTACCCCACCCGTGAAGCCAGTATAGAACTAGGAAACGCAAAATTGGCTTTCTAGAGCACTTCGTAGGGGGGAAGTTCGGTGTGCAATTCCAAACTCATTTTAAGCCATTAACAACAACAACAACAACAACAACAACAACAACAACAACAACAACAGCAGTGTACACTGATAACCAACACACAACATACTGAAGTGCTCTGTATCCTCGGTGCCGCTGACGCAGGTCGATTCCGTGTGGAGCGACCAGAGGAACCTTTGTCAAGAACAACATTGTGTCCATCATGTAAATGAGCCTGACCTAAATTATGTACTGTTTGTTGCAGGGGCAGTTTCTTCTCTTGTGACTGTCTCAAAGATCCAGTAGGTTCTTTCTTAGAATACCACCGTTGTTGTGGTTGCTGGGATTCTTGCTGATGTTTCTTCTTGTCCCGATGGTGATGTTGACCGCTCGCCGAACTGTTGCGATGTTTGCGATCATGGCCATGCCGCTTCCGAATGGTTGGAGAAGTTCGAACAGATTCAGCTATCTCAGTGTTTTCTTGTTGGTTCTCCGTGACAATATTCTGATTAACGTCAGTAGTACAGCTTTTGTTTTCTGTGAGTCCACCATTCTGATCCTGCTCCTCTGAAATGTCTCTGCTGGTACTTTCCTCATTATCTGTGACAGATACAGCATCTTCCTCCAACGGTACTGGCAGTACAATTCTTATCTCTGTGGGCATGATGTCAGCCTACCCAGTCTGTTGAAAGATGATTTTGATAATATATTTTTTTTTAAAAATGTTATAACAAATACACGGAAGTGTTTCTAACTCTACCAAACATACAACTGAAACAAGGACAGATAATGGATGGCACTTGGGCCGCAAATTATCACATTACTTCTATTTAAACATACCTCAACCAGCTGAAAATTTAAATGTAGCGAAACGTGTAGCAGTCAGAGCCATTGTTACAGTCCTTGCTACAAGAATGAAAAGAAAATACATTTCTAAGAAATAATAATTGCCAATATCTAATATAAGCCCTTTTGTGGTGTTTTTTTTTTACCCAAAGGTGGATAATTCAATGCTTTAACCCATTTCTCTAATTCCTTTTTCTGTTTGAAGATAAGAAATCTGGAATCCTTTCTGACATATACAGTTTTTATGAGGAGAATAATTTAAGAGAAGCCGATCATTTTTTTCCTCTTGGACGTTCTGGCACTGTCCCTCACTAGCAGCCACTCTGTGCAACCTTGAGACGTGCGTAAACGTACGCAATTACATCAGACTGCCTGAGTTTCTCCTCTACTGAGTTCTCAGGTATCTCGGGGAAGGGGGTGTCAAAGGGAGGGGGTGGGAGGACAGGTTCTTGGGCAGTCCAGACAAATATAATTTTATACCAGTAAAACCTTATCGACAGCTTTTAGCAAGACCAGTTTTTTTAAACGTAATGTCTGCTGGGTCGTGGATGTCACAGGCATCAAAATTTATCACACCACGGAAATATCTGTACCATTGACAGTCTTGAAATTCAATGGTTTGTGACAATGGCATCATTCACAATGCTCCACAGCGTACGAAGTGGAAGAGAAAGGCTGGTGGCTGTTTTTACAAATAAAAATAGGTGACTAAATATATTTCAGTCTGATCCACAGTGTATATATTATGTAAGTAACAATTACTTTGTAATATAAGACAATATCTCTATCCACACAGAGCTTGCAGTATCGTTTTCGTGTTCCTGTATACATTAACTTAGTAGAATCGTGGTGTCGCTAAAAATATTCCCCGTGAAGAAAAAAAAAAGAGATTTTATATAGTAATGAAGGTTGAAAGAATTGTTAATGGGGTCACTTGTCACGTGAACGAAGGCCTTTGGCAGCCATGTACACAAAATTCACACGGGATTTCACGCCCTTTAACAATGAGCATTTCTCTCCCTTATGTGACCACTTTGGTAATCCTGTTAGCGGAATGCATTGGCACACGGAGATTCTTCAGTATAACCAGTGGACACTCACAGTGTTTGGATAATATAATTGTATAAATGGTCATGATCGTGAAAGAAATGGCTGGGAACAAGCTCCTGAATAGTTCAAGACATCAATATAAACCAGGTTAAGCAATGTTTTCTTTGGCTGAGTCGACAACAGTTCAGGAAAACATACAAGAACGATACCAACAGCACAACAGCATCAACAACAACGGTAACAGCAACAACAGAAGCAGAAAAAACAGCAGCAAAGATCACAAAAACATTTTACAAAGAAAGAAAAATGGACAAATCAAACAATGACAGAGCGCTAATCTTTCTTGTAGCGACAAACTTGACGGGAATTTCGAACGATCTTAATTTAAATTCTAGGACAAACAAATGAATGCATTTTCTGATAATATACTTAAAGAGAGAGAGAGAGAAGAGAGAGAGAGGGAGAGAGAGAGAGAGAGAGAGAGAGAGAGAGAGAGAGGAGAGAGAGAGAGAGAGAGAGAGAGAGGGAGAGAGGGAGAGAGAGAGAGAGAGAGAGAGAGAGAGAGAGAGAGAGAGAGAGAGAGAGGGAGAGAGAGAGAGAGGGAGAGAGAGAGAGAGAGAGAGAGAGAGAGAAGAGAGAGAGGGAGAGAGAGAGAGAGAGAGAGAGAGGCAGACGGACGGACAGACAGACAGATAGACGGGAGGGGGGAGGGGGTGAAACAGAGAGAGAGAGAGAGAGGGAGAGAGAGAACAAAAAGAGATATCTGTCATTCTAACTGAAAAATTTAAAGTAAAAAATTGGCCAAAAGAAAAAGGTGTATGTAGTAAACTCCCGCGTAAGAAATAATACCCAAACAAACAAATGAAAAATTTTGCATTTTAAGAATAAGATTAGCCAAGAATAATGTTAGCCATTGAGCCATACCACATTCCTACGAAATCTATCAATAACTGTCTTAATTTCAACAGCAATGACACAAATACACCTGTAGATCTAGTGGATATGTTCAATGTCTTGAGATAAGAAATCAAATACTCCAGGCAATGGAAACTATTTCTGAGACTCAAGTATGAAAAGCAAATCACAGTGTAACCTTTCTTGACAGTCCCTAGATTTATGTCAACTCATTTGAGGCCTGCGAAATCCACTTGAAAAAATAAAGGATAACGGAATAGATTAGTATGTTTGCAATGCAATCTTGCTGAGAGATTTCTAGATTTCATTATGTTGAGAGGGATCGGAATTGAAAATCCCGAACTGCAAGACAAGGCCAGGGCCATTCTGACACTGTCGATCAGATTTACTAGAGCAAATGAATTTCCGCAACCAGACGGAAAGAAAGAATTCGAATCCAGATGCGTACACACATTATAGTTAGAGGGTTATACACAAATAATGTTCCCTCTTAGCTGCGAGGGTGCGCGGCTGCGCAGTCACTGTACTGGTGCCGCGCACATCTCATTTTAATATACAGAACACAGACTTATGTTTGTAGTTCATTATAAATTATAATAAAATACTCAACACATTACTTTTTATTTTTTTTTATATTAAAAACATGCGTCGATTAAGCTACACAAAAGTTTGAAATGTTAAAATCGGGCAAAAAGAAAAAGTTGTATGTAGCGAAATCCTGCGTGAGAAATAAAAGCCAAACGATACAAAGCAAACTAAAGAGAAGACAGAAAATGCTCAAATTTTCGGCTTTCGCCTTTATCAAGAAAAAAAAATTGAAGCGAGAAAACAATTGAACAATAAAAGATTTCAACAGGAAATGCAAAGAATCGAAGCGAAACTTTTTGCCCAATTTTAACATTGCTTATATATAGCCCTGCACATGCTGCGACCCCACAGTTTTTCTGTGCTTTTTATAATACAAAAGTTTGAAAGTCTCTCACTAGCTTTGAATTTAACATATTTTTTAGCTCAAAGCATCATAATTTTCGCTCAGTGGTTGGAGAAATTAGAGGGAATGTTGTACGCACACATATCATCTCTATGTTTTCTCCAAAGAACTAAATGAATGATGGATAGAGTTGATACAAACTTGCGTTTTTTCTGGTTTAACATTTGTAATCAACTGATAAAAATATCAAGGAATGTGCAGATGTAAGAGATAGCTTTCAGGCCAGTGCAAGTTTTGAAATACCGATCTTAACATTGTACGTTTCTTTGTTCTTTTAAAATATTTCTTATATCTTAATTTACTGTTTGCGTCTCCTCATTTACCATAGGCGACAAACTATCTATGTTTTGGTCAAGAGGGTCAAAAATAAAGATCTGTCTGCACAGCTTGTGAACACACAAGTTCTGTTTCCTGATAATCTTTCAGAGTAGCGTCAGATTTAAAGCATGTCATTATCAACCACTCGCCCTCAGACTTATCCAAATGTCAGAATTTTTGAAATATGCAAAACTGAATTGAAGTTGTCAAATAAACGAATAATGATGATACATATTCATCACCGAAACAAAAATTTGCAAAAAAAACCAGCAAAAAAAACACAAGATGGACACCATGTTGCTTGCCAGAAGTAGTATATCAGATATGTTCCTGAAGCATTATTGTGCACACATTTCATGTCTATTATGTCAGCTACTGTAAATAAGCCAGCCTGTGTGTTGACTAATATAACACATTTAGTCGTAACTAATACAGCATTATCATTTCGTTTCAACTTTGTGCGCTGACTATGGTTGGCGAATTTGTACGCAGTTATTCACTTCATTCATTGCTGAAGTCAAAACACAATGACGAGGCCAGAAAATAGCATGTGACTAGATCTACTTCGGTGGCGCTACATTACTTGGGCCCAACACAGACAAGATCAGTGAACTGTGACCGAGGAACCCCACAGACTTCAGTCACACACGGGGTTACGACTACTGGATATTTATGACTGTAGGCTACGGTTGCACGAGAAATGTCAAAAGAAGTAATTGTACAAAAGACAACGTCTCTGTCTGTCTGTCTGTCCCTGTGTCCACACACACACACACACACACTCCTACACACAACACCCTGATTTGACAGGTGCATTTAAAACAACGTTGTAGTCAAATACCATGCCACACTATGAAATACAGGCGGTACTTGTCTACCTGGAGACTAAAACTGACTCCATACACTTTCCTCATTCACTATACAACTACCCTTTAATGTCAGTTACTGAACAATGAAACAAAGAAGTGTAACCAAAAGAGAATTTCAGTGCTATTGGCAAACACATTGAATTATTCGGCTACTAAGAAGACACACCGCACCGCTGTGACCCCCCCCCCCCATGCTTAAGATGAGAAGAAATAGCGTATGAGCAACATAGAATGTCCATAACTATAAATTATGAATGTACAGTGAAAGACAGAAATACTTTGTTCAGAATAAATTCACTCGCTTTGGGTGAAGTTTTTCAAAATTTCCACACGAGTAACGGCAAAAGATCAAACAAATTCGGCTCACCTGCCTCGGTGAGCGAGTAAACGCCGTCTTTGTTCTGTTATTATTTTGCTTTATTGATCGGCAACACATGCGCACAAGGGCCATATGAAAAGCACACAGTATTCCCAGCACCACAGCTACTGAATTTTCAATTAATTACACTTGTTATTAACCAGATGAACCCCGTCATTTTCGAAGAATCCTTAAATGAAGTGTATGGTCGAGGATTGTTGGGACTTCAAAACAAAAACAAACAAACGAACAAACAAAACCTGAAAAAAAAATATTGTTTAGGCTTTTTATAACAAAGCATTCACACAGTTGAAAGATGATTCTGATTAATATTATTAATATTATTGTCAGAAATATACCTGAACTTTCAAACAATACACTCAAATTATCCCTGGAGACATCGCTGATCGTTGATAAATCACAGCTTCCAACGAAAACTTCTCAGACACTGACTGTATTAATTAGGCTATTCTGTTTCCAGTTACGTGAAGATTAGGTCTAGCCGCTGTTAGCTCCACAAGAAAACATTTTCTATCAATACTGGGGCATGATTTACTTCAGTCAAACCTGACATTGTAATCGATAACCAGAAATTATTAGACGATTGTCTCGCAATCACCAAAGCTAAATGAAAACACGATTTCGGCTCCAGTTATTGATTTTCGATCTTCATTACTTGATATTGATTAATTAAATGATCTGAACCCAGCAACGCCCTTTCACCAGAACTCCACCGTAGATATTGATATTTTCCCCCATTTATTCAAAGGTAAAATCGTTTAACTATCAGCAAATTCAGGATTTTTTTTTTCCTTTATTTTTCTGTATGAAAGATCCACACTTTGTACAGCAAAGCTACCGAACAAGGCAGTCAACAAAGTAGGGTAGAGAAGATACACCAATAAAGTCCGCACACACAAAAACCCACTTCCAACTGACCGTGTCCTCAAGATCTGTGGGTCAATTCTCGGCTCTCCCCCCTAATGATTTCCAGTACCGCATAATCATCCGTGCGTAAGTGACATGCGATAGGCCATTGGTGGTTCCAGCCAGTCCGTCAGCGAGTCCTCCCCGCTGTACTGTTGACATTGTTGCGCTGGTCTACATGTCTTCCGTTAGACGAGTGACGGAAAATCACACCTAGGTAAAAGCTCTTTATATCTCGAATGTTAGAGGACAGTGGAATTGACAATCTGTGTGTGCTTGTGTGGACATGTGTGTGTGTGTATGTATGTACGTGTTTCTGTACACTTATTTAGGCATTATTGCTGGTGTGTTTAGAACGACAAAGTTGAAATGTAGCAGAAACAGGAAAAAAATGGACGTCTCAAAGTCTCGGGTTAGAAACAAAGAACAAGAAAATAATTAGATCTAATTCTAGAAGGAATGAAACTAAAACTATACAGGCGACAAAACAGCCAAAGTTTTAAGACCGCAGACTTTGTTAGTGAAAGAGTAGGATTTTGTAGTGGGTGTACAGGAGTAGGATGGACAAAGGAAGTTACCATTCAGGAATCTCTCCAAGATAAAATATGAGAACGTGAATATCTGGACATAAATTTTCTGATAGTAAAGGGGGAAGAAGACAGGAAAAGTCAAACATTCACTGCAGTTGGATTTGAAAGTGAAGCCAGATATGGAGTTGACAGTTACGAGCACTAGATAGGAGGTGCTAGACTGTGGTCATGAGTTGTCAGCGGTCCCAGTGGCTTTATCTTCAGCTTGTAAGGTACTCCACTGGATATTAAAGGACTGTCAGATGCAATACGTTCAGAACAAGACATCTCTCTTTTGCTGGTTCGTGAATACAAAATTCAGTGGGCCAATTCGTTCGCCTCCTGAAACTATATTAACGATTAACCATAACAACAAAAGTTGAAACTTATACAGAACGTCTGTCATTTTGAACTTTAATAGTTAAGTGTCGATCACAAGCTTTCAATTTGTGCAGTTAGACCTCTGGTCAGTGAACCGGGCATGGTGCAATCAAAACGTTATAACGCTCACACGCCATAAACTCCCGACTCACAGCCAAACTCGTTTTCTCTTTCTCTTACTTCTCTTCTCCACTCATCTTTTTCCTCAATCGACTTTCTCTTGGAAGATCCTAGTATGAAATCTTCCATGATGCCAGCTCATCTTCTCCTTTTTCCTACTCTACATTTACCTTCCTTTCCGCACTGCAGGCATTGTCAGACCCTTTGGAGTTTACACAAACTCCAGCGGCGGCGTATCTACCTGAAAATTGCAACAACGCAAGTACTTAAACTTTGTCCCTGTCCAATCATCTAACTCCCATCTTTCATCATCATCATCATTGCCTTTCTCACCCTGGATCAGGGTATAGGCCACCAACAAACACTTTCCATCCCTCTCTATCATGGGCCAGCCTCTTTACATTATTCCAAGTCTTTCCGCTTCGTTGCACATCATTTTCTCTGGCTCTTCTCCACGTTCCGCGCGGCCTTCCTCTTGATCTCTTGCCCTGGGGATTCCAGTCCAATACCTTCTTCGTGATGCTGTTTCCTGGCCTCCTGAGAGTGTGGCCGATCCATCTCCATCGCCTCCTACCAATTTCCTCTCTGACTGGGCTCTGTCTTGTTCTTTTCCATACAATTTCATTGCTGACCTTGTCTGTCCATCTGATCTTAAGTAGCTTCCTCAAACATCTGTTGATGAAAACTTGGATTCTGTTTATGCAGGCCTGGGACGCATTCCAAGTCTCACATCCATACAACAGGACTGACTTCACGTTCGAGTTGAATATCCTCAGCTTTGTTTTTAGAGATATATCCTTGGTTCTCCAAATCTTGCTTAAGGACGTGAAAGCTGCCTGTGCCTTTCCAATTCGTGCTTTGACTTCTGCCTCTGTTCCTCCCTTATTGTCAATGATACTACCAAGATAGCAGAAGGACTCTACATCTTCCAGTGGTTGATCTCCTACTCTGACTTGTGCGCTTTCCATTGACACAACTTTATCATTACATCAGCTCAGAGGCACAATTCAAACTCGTTAATCTT